>JBBPJZ010000265.1:0-25947 GCA_038089015.1 Chalciporus aff. trinitensis | reverse complement strand
AGAAGTCTATCACATAACGGATCTGGGTACCACAGCGATCTACGATCCAGTCGTGTCGGTCAAACGGTGCTGAATAGCTGCATTCGGAGGAAACGTAGTGAGCACCATTTCCACGATCTGAAGAGACACGTACCCAAAGAATGTCATCAATCTCGCTTTTGGGCTCATGTCCTGAGGTCGTCCTTTGAAAGTGACGAGCTTGACACCACCACATTTTTCACCACCTCTACCTGACTCCCATTTGAGGATCTCGAACCAAGCACGCTCGTTAACAGCGTTATGAATTGGCACGATAGTTTTCATATCTGCAGCTTGGGGATTATGGTTTTTCCGAGCCATTGCTGCGAAGAACTGAGCCTCCGAGGGATAAACCCAGTTTCCATCGGCTGTTCGCGGTATCGACGAGACCTCGCGCTCGGCCGACAAGGTGGGCTGATTTGACTGCGGTGAGCCTTTTGAAAATAGAGAGGCCCAAGTCGACCGTGTGTTTTGTCCTACCGGACAGCTGTCTGTCGATTGTTGACCATGATCCACTGGACACTTGTCTGCCATCGCAGTCGAAAGTGAAGATACTTCTACTGCTTACGTCATCAACTCTGAATCGTTTACGATGAGGTGCTGACTCATTGTTTGTACCTGGTCAATATTAACTACCGGCACTCGGTAACCAAAAGTGTCATTCCCGGGCCCAGCAGCTGTCATACCACCATGGTCTCTTGGCAGATGATCCAACAGGATCCAACTTGGGAACGGGTGCAACCCCACCCTCCCTTCCGTTCGCCAGTGTTTCACTTCCCTCCTTGAACTTCCCCCAGTCGTACACTCACAATGCCGTCCTCAGAACCAGTATTCTCCACCCCGTTGACCAGGTTGTTTAAGATCAACCACCCCATTATGTTGGCTGGTACGTGAAATTGACCCTTCTCACAGTTATAGCGAAATCTAACTTACATGGAAGGAATGAACGTTGCTGCCGGACCAAAGCTGGCTGCAGCGGTCACTAACGCTGGAGGTATTGGCGTCATTGGTGGTGTTCGCCAGACCCCCAAGGTGCTCCAGCAGAATATCGATGAATTAAAGGCCCATCTTGAGGACAGGAATGCGCCTTTTGGCGTAGACTTGCTTTTGCCCCAAGTAGGTGGAAATGCGAGAAAAACAAACGTACGTTCGTGTTTCTTGTTTACGACAAGCCCGTCAACTGGACCTCTTTCGTAGTATGACTACACTAAAGGTCAGCTCGACGAGCTCCTGGACGTCATCATCAAGAGCAAGGTGGCTCTGTTTGTGAGCGCAGTCGGGGTTCCCCCAAAGTCTGCTGTGGACAGACTGCATGCTGCTGGCATACCTGTGATGAAGTGGGTACTTTCTTCGACCTGGTCACTCGCATTAACACGTCCGCCATGGTAGCATGATTGGGCACCCAAAGGTCTGCTCATACCATGCATCCCCCTCTCTTGGTCTCATGTTTTTGTCAGCATGTCAGCAAAGCACTCGCTCAAGGTTCGTTCCGTTATCGCTAACCTAAAGTATCGGAGTGACCTTCCCGTGACAGGCGTCGATATTATCTGTGCACAAGGCGGTGAAGGTGGAGGGCATACCGGAGATACCCCTTTCTCCATCCTCATCCCTGCAGTTGTTGATCTCTGCAAGAATGCTAGAAGCCCATTGACGGGCGAACCTATTCTGGTGGTCGCGGCTGGAGGCATCGCGGATGGCCGCGGCCTCGCTGCCGCCCTTTCGTGAGTGTCTTCTCTACTGTATGTTTCTGTGCACTCAGAGTCCCACAAGGTACGGAGCAGCTGGCGTCTGGGTTGGCACACGTTTTGTTGCCTGTGAGGAGGCAGGAGCTCCTCCCAAGCACAAAGAACTTGTGCTATCGGCTGGGTACGACGATACCGTCCGAACTCTGATTTATTCTGGTCGACCAATGAGTGTTCGGAAGACGCCATATGTCGCAGAATGGGAGTCTCAGAGGCAGCAGGAAATAGCAGCACTTGTATCCCAAGGCAAGATACCCCACGATATCGAAATGGAGCAGCACCCAGAAAAATCACTTGAGGGGCGGATGTGTAAGACCACCGCGTGCTTTGCCATCTTGATTTTCTAATTCACTTGCCATTAGGGTTGATGGGCAAAGTCGCAGGGTCCATCAATGTGCGTTTGTGCTATCCGTTCTTTCGCCTCGGCTCTTGCTAATACCACTTTCGTCTCATGACAGGACATCAAACCTGCAAAAGTGATGTACGACTCCCTCTCTTGTACGATTTGGATACCGAAACTGATAACCGGATTACTTAGTGTCGACGAGATGCTTACTCAAGCTGCCTCAAGTCTGAAGAAGGCGTCGAGCCTCGTACTTCCCAAGGCAAGGCTATGATAGTCCCCCTCTGTAGGATCACATTCTGCATTACACCGCTGTACGTTCTGGGTTTGAAATGAAGAAGCTAACTAGGAATGGAAACCCTTTCAAGGTATCGTGTGATCGAACAAGGCCTGTTTGCATATGACGGCCATCAAGAATGCGCGACACGCTCTCATAAGCAACCTGTGACCATATCTCGTGGGACTCTTAATACCTTGGGCACGATGGTCACTCCAATGTTGTTGAATGTCGCCGCAGTTGTCGTAGCTGCGGTATCTCTAGCTGCTCTACTCACGACAACCAACCCATCCGGTGCAAAGCGCTTTCTCCACGGGCCCTATCAATGGCTGGGACAACGGCTTGGCAAGAAACGGCTCCTGGACTACTCGAAGCTCACTGAGTTTCCTGCCCCAAAGCCAGTGGTTGGCTTTGATATCGACAAGGCGAGACCTCGTCCATATCGACCATTCCGGTGGGAGTACCACCAGAACATGTGTATGTTACGGATTTCTTTTCGTTGAGAGACGCTTCTCGATACTGAGCGTCACCGCAGCTCTAAAGAAGCTCGAGCCTGAGTGGTGGATAGAACTTGAGTCCACATATCGCGAGCGCATTGCACAGCGAAAAAAGCTGTACGCGGAGCACGGGAAGCTGGTCATCGACGAGCTTCTTGGGAGCCAAGACGCATCGAGGGAATGCATGGAGATGGTCATTCAATACATCTGCCAACGGTACCCCGATCTGTTCCAGTACGATAGTTGGACTGGCATATTCTCCAACAACATTCTTGGCATTGACGTCGACACCAGCACCGTGCATCCGCTCGTATTTCTACTGGAACACATCCCCGAGGACTTCCTGATCACTCAGGAAGATCCTGAGACCGGGTTATACATCTTACGAGCCGGTGTGTCGTGTTCGGCTGTGGGGTGGAACATAAGTCAGAAGATCGGTAGACCATTGCATCAAATTCACGGACCCGTCCCCGATTACAAGGAGAAGATGGCTTTCTCCATGGACAGGTACCGTCGATCTCTTCTTCCAACCCAGGCTCAAAGTTCTCATCCTTACTCCTCGTAGGTTCTTCTCAAAGATGGCCTGCGACAAACCCATCCAACGCGGGTCTTGGGGTCTCGAAGTCGGCGAACCACTCTTCGTTCAGACAGACGAACCAGAGTGGAAGGTTCGGCAGTCGCAAGATTCCGATTTGCCGCTCTCCAACATATACTTGCGAGTGGATTGGCAAACATTGCGCCGCCTGCCAAAATCCCGTGCTATCGTGTTCAACTTCAAGGCGCTTTTCACGCCGGTCACGGATTTCAGGCGAGAGCCGTATATCCCGAAACTCGTTCTCAAGGTATTATTAGAAGGAAACAAGTCGATCATGGCGTACAAGGGGACGTGGCATATAGAGCACAAGGTGATTCCTGCGCTCAAGGAATGGGTAAGGGAGCAAGAGGAAATGGGTCTGGTTCCGAAGAACTGGGAGGAGCGGACGTTGGATGAGGATCCGTTTTATCCTGGATGGAAGGAACACTACCCGGTGCACGTGTAGGGTCAATTGTCTACTTGGTCTCTTTGAAGTACTTTCGTCTCTTCTCCCGTGAATTTAGCGAGCTTACGTTTTCCTCCTGGACCTTTGTCAATCCGCTCGTACAGGTGGGGCAAATAGTCATGTAACATGCAGAAGGACGACTGGATTCGCCAGCACTACAATATAGGAAATGCACTTGAGCAGGCAAAGTCGACTCCGCCGCCCCCGGAGACGATCAAGTTCCGAGTCCATGACAGTCCCAGACTCTGGTGCTCCCCTTTGCCCTTGATCTGGTGGACGCATATTCCTGAACAGAGGTGTCCGATATCCACCAATCCGTGTTCCTGACGATGACCCCGACGATATTCATAAAAGGGTTACTAGATCCCATCTTGATGAAGCTGAAAATTTGGGCGAAGTCAAGCTTATGCCAGTACACACCTGGCGCCGGCAGATTCGTCCAACACTGACTCCCGACGCTAGATGAAGGCTCACGGTAATATGAATAGTGCCCGTAGGATACTCTGTCTACATGATCACTGTCTCGAAGTACTTTAATCATCTCCCATCAATTCAGCAAGCTCGCGCTCCTCTTCTTCTGTCAGTTCGTTCGCTGCTGCATTACCAGATGGTTCTGGAACAGGAGTGATGACAACCGGTTCCGTACTACCAGCTGGATTCTCCGCCGTCGACGTGGCAAGTTCTGAGGATGATCAACTTCATTCAGGGTCCCGCAACAGTCAATACCACTAACCACTGAAGCGCCACTTGCGTATGGTCCCATCCAAGCTGGTGGAGACAATCCATGGCTCGACTCTAGTCTGACCAGCTTCGTTTTTACTCGTTCGCATCCAGAGCCTAATGGCTGTCACGTCATGCCAATGTGCATCGATCTCACCAAGGACTTCAGGTTCAGATATCGTGGATATATCGTACAAGCGGATCACATCCCCGTAGGCGGTGACAACATACGGCTCCGCGAGGGGTGTAAGAGCGAGCGGCAGAACGGCACGGACTGGAAGTGGATGTGGCAACGGAGGAAGCGGCCTGGTCAAGCTCGGATCAGGGGGATATGTAGTGGCTTGAACCGTTTCGTCGGAAGAGGCTAAAGAATACGAACTGAGAAAAGGTAAGACACAGTTGCTAGTGAGATTTACCCGTCCATATCTGGCCAGCCCCAAAGAGGACCTCGGTGACCCTCGTTCGATGGTAGTTCAAGGTGTCTTGCAGATAACTCCCCCATCGGGGATCTGGTCCGTCTTCCTTTGTGAGGTTCCAGATCTTAATAACACCCATCGTGTCAGCAGTTACGAGAGTGACTAATGTCTCGGAATGAGCGATGCCAGCTAGACATTCGACAGGGCGGGTGTGCGCAGAGATTGACCCTGCGGACGCGAGTGGCTTTCCCTCCTCGATGCTGTTAAGATTCCTATATTCCAGTTGATCGACTTAACCTTCAGCACTTCAATGAAAGACGAATACCTACCAGAACCGGATGATCTTGTCTGAGCTACTTGACACGAGAAGCCTCGCCGAGGGGATTACGAAGAGACATTTAACAAAATCGTCGTGGGCAACAGTTGAGCATATTAGTGCTTTTGACTGTAACCATCAAAAGTCTAGCCCGAGAAAGCGAGGAGGGATACAGACATTTGTATTCCATATTTTGATACTCTGTCGATTGGTTGAGCGCCCTCTTCAGGAGGCCCGTTCAACGAGGCGACCGTTTGCTTACCTTGTCCCAAGAACCTGTGAGGAGCAATCGACCATTGGTGGAACGATCGTCCTCGAAGAACGCCAGACAGGTGACAGGTGCGGTATGGCCTTTGTATATTTGCAGAGTGTTACCTGACTGATATTGAACTTGGGATTCGGAGAACGTTCAAGATGATGCATATGGGGCAGCTTACCTCTAGATCAATCTTCTTCGCAACGTGCGTATTTTCAGCTATCCAAGCAGTGTTTCCTTCGACATGGATATCCAAGGCCTTTCCGGCCAGCTGGATAGGCAAACCCAGATTCTTCGTTCTCTCAGCCTTCTGTCTACGAGCCTGGAGCACGTTTCGAAATCAATCGATATCCATGAATAAGATACACACCTCATTGATGGCGAGCTCAGCTTCGGATCGTAGTAGAACCGCGTTATCCATGGTATTATGTGGTTCTGGGGACAAAGTCACTCAGTCTGGTTGTTTAATTGTTGTGGTAACAACTTGAGGATCATTGATTATGCTCGGGTGCAGCCGATGGCGTGCATTCTCCGGTAAATGAGCCTATGATCTCTCTGCCACTCGGTCAGACGATATCTTAGACAAGCCAACGCATAAAGATCTTTATATGCAACTCTGGTCCTCCGTCTAGCTGATTAGTTGCTAGAAACTCCAGGTCGAGACCACATAGGGGTGACCGTATCATCTAATCTAATCTTTGGACGCGCACTATCCGCAACTAGTTCTACCACTTTCAAAGTTTCAGCAAGCTTTCATGAGCAAACGTCTAGCATCGTTTAAAGGTCCTTCGACACCCACATCCTCTCCGGTATTACAACCCACTCAACCTGTCATCCAACCGGGCTCTCCACTTCGTCTTCCCGAGTCGACCTTCCACCGAAGACTGCGAACGCTCCTTCAAGAACTTCGTTCAATTTCGCAGACATGGGACGATATCGTCCTTCTCGACGGACTCAAAGCTGCGCGCACGTTGATAGATACGAGAACGGAGCTTGAGTGCGTAGTATCCACGCCTACCGGGTTAACGACACTCAGATCGCGTCCTTGTCCCCCAGAAACACATTATCGTTGCTACCCCCAGATAGCCAACCCCGGTCTGAAATCGTTGGCCCCAAACTTGCCATCATGGACAGCAATATAGCCCTGCTAGATACGGTGGCTGCTAAACTCGTAAGGCCGCACTAACCGCAGACGTATCGATCGTGACACTCTACAGCAAAAATTACTTCGGCGAATGAGTACTCTCCTTGATAACTTGGAGGCATTATACCATGAAGCTCAGAAAACAAAGGGCACAAGGTGGTGTCAGGAAGAGCCACTCTGGATCTCGTGGCCTCTCGAGAAATTCGGTGTGATACCATTTTCCTCCTGTCGAATTTGCCTTTCGTCGGCTGATCCTGTGCAGTTACATCAGTGTCAGATATTGAGGCGCCCTACCATCGGTCTCTCAGTCTGATCACGGAAATCATAGACAGACTACGCAGTCACTCCGTCACGTTTGAGGTATCTAGGGATGCTATATCTCAGTGGGTCGAACAGCCACATCTAGTGGAAGACGGGTGGGACGCAAAATGGGAGGATCTCTGTGCAGTTGAGATCGAGAGGTGGGACGCAAAATAATACAAAGGGACACTGGGTACGCTAGAATACTACACATCTTCATCGTCTGATATCTGGATTTCATCCGCATTGGCTTCCGGTTGAGGTACTGCCTCTGCTCCTTCAGGCCGAGGAAGAGCCGTCGTCGTGGCAGCAACGAAGGAAGGCCCCTTAGACGCGGCTTGCTGTTCGGCAGCAGCCATTGCATCAGTTGGTTGAGCAGCAGTTTCGGCAGGTGTTCCATTCCGTCCGACTGACAGGGTCTGTGCAGCGAGGTAGGATGTTTCAGTGTTAAACTGAGCCTGCACACTTCGCTTGATGCGGAGCATTTCTCGGAAAGTATCTTCCGAGCCAGTTTCGATCTCGAAGCTGTTCCATTCTGCCCAGAACTTAGGGTTAACCCGTGGGTCGCAGAATTGTGAGGCATGAGCGTATATGGCGCGAGCACGATCGATTTCTCCGAGCTTTCGCTCGAGGGCGGCGAAGCGCAAGGACATTTCGGCGGTCTGCTTGTCAGGTAGGACCTCGAGAGCTCGCTCGTATATCGGCCGTGTGGCTGGCAGACCATAGTTGGCTGTGGCTTTGGCGATGTAGACGGTAAACATCTGTGGTTGGAATTTATATTAGGATTTGTTCGGCCGTCGTGCGAAACATACACACCTCGAACTTGTCCTCGTCGGCAACTACTTGCGCAGCACGCTCGTAGATGGACATGGCACGCTTCGCCAAGCCGAAATCTTCTTCCAGCTTGCCATACATGAGGAACAGTGGTTTGCAGGATTTTGGCGGACATTTTTCCAGTGCTTGCTCGAAAAGATCTCGCGCTCGTTCAAGCTTCGAGCCTCCCTGAGAGGATGTCAGGTGTTTGTAACAAGTAGCTAAGGTTGACTCACATATCGTTTCACAAACTTGGATAGATAGATGTTCCAGATTTCGAACGAGACGGGGAAAGTGAAAAGTTCTGTTCCACGCTCGTATATCTGACAATATAGGGGTTACTCCAGATCATGGTGTTGCACTGATCCGCACTTACTCTGAAGCTGTCCTCCCAATACTGGTTCTCCTCCAAGAAAGCCGCGTAGTTAACGATGATTTGAGCGTTTGCTATCTTGAGGTCCATGATTTTCTCGTACACTGCCTTAGCCGACTCGACAGTGCCTATCGATTCTTCCAGGTCGACATAGAACGACCAAAGCTTTAATGACTTGAATAGCCGGGCCTGAACGGGTAGAGACTGGGGGAATTTTCAGTACGTAGAATGTACACTGGTAACCGACATACGTGATCATGATAGCTAATCTTAGTGTTCTTTGGAATGGCAGCTGCGCGTTGCATAATGCGAATAGCCTCGTCATAGTTCCTATGAACCGTTAGTACATTGACAGTGCGTCGGATTGCAAGGCAACTTACTCGTGACGAAGTTCCATCTCCGCCCACTCGCACCAAACTTCAGCAAGGTCTTCAACAGTTTTGAAGTTGACCTTCGTAGCTTTTTCAAGAATTTTGCGGGAACTGTCAAGGTCAGATTCCGCGGATGCAGAAGCCCCTCCTTCCTCGTAGAACCTTGCGAAGTTGATATACAAACGGTAGAAATTGGCAGTAGCTTTGCGAGGCTGGACGGTTTCCAGAGCTTTCGTGTAGGTCTCAGCCACCTAGATGTTCGTGAGCGACAATGGACTCGAGAATCGACTAAGTGATGCGTACCTTTTCGTCTTCTTCACCCCACAGTGCCACCCGTTTCTCCCATTCCTGCACGTCATTAGGATTCCGCCTCAAAAGGACGTCATTAAGAAGGAATGGTCTCCGATCCATCAGCGCCTCGAATTCCTTCATCTTCTCATCCAGCTCCCGCTCTGTCTCCTTGGCGTCCTCTTCATCCTCCTCGTCGGGATCCTCTAGGCTCGCCATCATGGCGCTGATCAGCGACTCGCTGAATTGTACATACGCGTCGAAGATCTGCGTGAAGTCCCTGATAGTGAGGACAGACGCAATCCCAGCTTCGAATGTGGTGTTGGCGCGATCGAATTCTGCACGCTTGATCCAGTACGTCGCGAGACCAGTCCAGAGACGGCCAGCTTGGTCCTTATAGACGTCAAGGCCGTCCTTCATGATGATACGTTCAATGTTTATTTTCCGTTTGCTGAGAGGGTCTTCGTCTTCGTTGTAAGTTGGGAGTGGCTTCCCATCTGCCAAGACCGACACTGAAGGGCCCGCTACATGAACGAGCTGGCCGTCCACGGAAGCAGGTTCCTGGTTTTCAGCTCGCTGTGTCTTTGCTTCCGCGTCTGCCTTCGCGTTGGCCTCGTTTGATTGCACGGTGTCAGCGACGTCAAGACCGACCTCGTCAGAGAAACGTTCGACAACTTCGATGAAGTCGCAGAGTAGCTGATAAGGACTCTTGCCTTCTGGACTGGTGTAGTCACCCCGTGCAGCTTTCCTTGCTAGCGAGAGCAAAAGCTTCGCGGCTTCCAAGGGTCGCGGTGCAGAATCGGTGGGGGAAAGAAGGATGGTGGTGTAGTGCTCAGTCAGGTTGGGATCGATAGCAAGGTAGCGGCGGTACACCGAGACGGTAGTAGCGCCACCTTTTCCTTCGGCCCATAGTAGATATCTGATCCAGATCCGGGAATGCAACGAGGGTGGTAGTGTGCGCAATGCACGATCGAACGTACGTCGCGCGAGGGTGTGTGAGATCACAGGAGGGCACAGAGGATGACAAAAGATAGAGAAATACATTAGCCATAGTCGTGGTAGCTGAAGAATGCAGTGAGTACTAACAAGAGTGGACCAAGGGGGATCATACCTTGGGTAGCCACATAAGAGCGCGTTCATAAGTCGCAATAAGTGCCCTCCATTCCCCCCAGCCAACAACGCCATCGAGGCCATCTTGCCATTCTTCTTCGCTCTCTCGCTCTTCCTCCAGGGCTTCTTTCATTTCAGGGAACTTTTTCTTTCCGCCTGCCTGTTTCTTTGGAACTAGTCTGCCAAGCACGTATGACATCCTCATCTGCAGATATGACTTCCAGAGCTTGAAGGATCCTGGAAATTGCGCAAGCGCCGCTTCATAGAGGTATGTTAGACATTGCAACGATTGCCTTCCCAGTGGAGTCGCCAGAGGACCGAGTAGTCGGACATCCTCGTCAGAGGATGTATTTGCGCGTCGCTCTTCTTTCAAGAGTGTATTCAACGCGTCTCTGGTGGTATGAATTGCTGTCCACCATGCACGGAATGAGGATGGATTTCGGAGCAAGTCCTCTTCACGGTGAACATCCTTGATAGTGAGGAGGTGAGGGTGTGTCGTCGGCGTTGGAACGGGGAGAGTCAGAGGAAAGTGAGCGGCCAAGTCTGTCAGCTTCGACGATTTTTCTGCGACGGACGGCATATTGAACGTCAACGTCGGCGAGGTATGAGGAAGGGAATTATTATTTAATTATTTATTAATCTTCCACATCAAGCGACTTAGCAATTCATCTACGCAGTAAGCATCTACGCTGATCATACTACTAGAGGGGACCTCATTGACAGATCTTGTTCTGTACAAACTACGAGTCCTTGACTATGGTAAGGTCGCGAACCAACTCTGCGCATCGTTATCAACCCCCAGCGTCGCGCAGCACAATGTCAAACGCGTTCCTCAAGCGGCAATTCAGGCCAGGAAGGAACGCGAGAAATCAAAGATCGCAGAGTACCTGGCGCTGACAGACACCGTTATTTCTCGCGTACGTCCTCAACGGCCACCTTGGCGTGTTTGTCTTTCTCAAACCCAACCTGACCCACAGAAGAAGGCTCGTGACTGGAGTCGAGATGCGTTCGACCAGACACAACGTTTGCTCGACGTGAACCCAGAATTCTATACCATTTGGAACTACCGCCGAAATATCATCCTCAATGGAATATTCCCTCAAAGGTTAGGGCTTGTCCTACTTACTTGTTAGACTGATATGTGGATGCGACGCTCAGTACCCCCGAGGAGATAAACAACATCCTTGCCAATGAGCTATCAATGACGATGGCGGCACTCAAAGAATATCCAAAGGTCTATTGGATATGGAACCATCGCCGATGGTGTCTCGCAAATGTTCCGGACGGACCTTTGGTTGATGGGTTACCTTCGTTTGGTTGGCGCACGGCAAATTGGGAGAGGGAACTTGCTGTCGTCGAAAAGATGCTCGATATAGACGCACGAAATTGTAAGCTTGCACCCCATACCACCTCTCATGTTTCTCACATCCTAGCAGTTCACGCATGGAATTACCGCAGATACGTTTTGGCGAGCATGCCGGTCCAGCGACCAGTTATATCCGAACTGAAATACACAACGCGCAAAATCAGCGCTAGCTTCTCTAATTTCAGTGCATGGCATCAACGCTCAAAGGTTTATTCTACACTATGGAACGCCGGCGAATTGGATCCTGTCAAATCCCGAGAGGAAGGTGTGTCTTGTGCTGTACAGTCCACTCTTGCTTCGTTTAGCGGTGATTCAAAGAATTCGACCTCGTACATAATGCACTGTTTACGGACCCGGATGACCAAAGTGCATGGATCTACCATAGGTGGCTCATAGGCTCAGGTACACGGTTGATGCATACCTTTGATACCGTTCATTAACATCCCTTTCAAGGCGACAACGAGGAGCAGCTCCGACAGGAGATTTTTATCATCGAGGAACTATTGCAAGAGCAGCCGGATAGCAAATGTAAGCACAAATCTCTGATTTTGACGACCAGACAATGAATGAACCCCAGGGTGTATGGACTCCCTGGTGTATTACAACCGACTATTATTGAAGAACTACTGTCCTGGCTCTGCAGAGCTCAAACAGAAGTGTCTGAGCCTCCTTCAACAACTCGAGCAAATTGACAGCCCACGGAGATTGAGATACCGGGATATGGGTAAGTGCTGCGTATTTTTGTTACTGGACCTCACACTTATCGGTGAATAGCTCAGCAAATTGGAAGTCTATGAAATTTAGAGAGTGTATCGAGAGGACTGAATGTATTCTGTACGATGTAATCTCGCAGCCGATATGTTCTTCACTTCTGGACCTTCATCTTGATACGTTCATCCTCGCTACTCTGAGCCTCCATATTACTGAACTGATCGTTCACTTATCCCCACCTTCCCCGACTCCCCTCACAAAACAGCAGCACAGGCCGAACCTAGTTCGAGAGCATTGAAAGATAAATTTGATTGCAACAAGTGAACTATACTGACAACTACTTGCGGTTGGCCGAGCGTGTGTGAAAAGAGATAGCAACAGGTGTACCAAAAAAAACTGTTTTAACAGTAACAGAGGGGGAATTCGTAGCGTGCACGTGAAGATTCATGAACCTGGCATGAAAACGGCGAAAACGGCGAATGGAATCAATCGATCGCGAGGCACCAAAGAGAGAGAGGAGGGAGGGAATACATCAACTGTCAGGATAGCAGCAGCAGCAAAAAAGGGATAAACAGAGCAATGGTTACTTTTTTTTTCTACTTTTGGATGCGGTGATACAAATCGTGTTTCAGACTTGTTTACGAACGAGAATATCTTGTATCTCGGTGATGGTTCGGGCTGAATCGATCAATTGAGGTCCACCAGGGAGAATTGCGAGACGTTGTTTCGTAGTGTTGAGCATAGCCTTAACATTAGGGACGACCCGCGCAATGTAGGGGGAGATGAGAGGTTCCTGAACGAGGGGTGTTGGGACAAGGACGCACAAAGAAACAATTGGGGGACGTACGTTAATGTTCAACACAGTAGCGGCCCTTTGAAGCCACCACAGAGCGGACTTGAAGGCTTCATCAACAGGCGGCGTCTCTCCTACAATGCCAGCGAGCTACGAGGAGCGAAACGCCAGGGCTCAGCGCACAATAAAAATCGAGCACAAACAAAACGTACGCGGTGCAATAATGTAAGAATAACAGCCTGAGACAGCGGCCCAGGTCCATTAAGAGGCATGACAATCTCGGGGTTCGATCGCGCCAGGAGCTCCCGGAGCTGTTTAGGGTCCTGCGTGCCCAGCACCGCCAGGTAAGTGTCGTCCCACTCTTCAGTCTGGGCTGGAGGGGAACGCTGGGAGGATGGTAGTGGCGGGGGTGGTGGTGGAGCAATGGGATGCGAAGCCTGTGGGGCAACAATATTCGGTGCTGCATACCACGCCCCATGCATCGGCGGTGGTTGTGTCTGCGGTGCGTAGCTGAGAGGTTGCGTGGTGTACGTCGGCTGCGTAGCAGGCGGGTGATTAGGTTGACGGTGGAGGGACTGAGGAGGCATCGAGGATATGGTGGACACTGGAGAGGCGCCACTGGCAATGCGACTCGTTGCATTCAAGGTGAGGAATTTGACTTGGTCAGACAGAACTCTGACTGAGTGCTCGAGATCCCGTATCAACGACTGTAAGAGATATGTCGTGAGTGGCGTCCGAGCGTCAATAGCGAACCACGAACCTCTTGGCTCCGCGCAGCCTCTGTCTGCCATGTCATCGAATCCTTCTTCACATTCAAAATCTCCGTTCTCATCTCACGTAGGATATCTTGGTGCATGGCCGATGTTTGCTGAGAGTAAGCGGGCATGAACGACTTCGTGACCGTGTCCTTGACGTATCTCTCGATAAGAGGGTTAAGGTTGGTCGAGAGTATACTCGCAAAGTGATTCGAGATGTCAGTTCTCAACAACAGCTTCTCGATCTCGACGGGCAGGTTCTAGGAATTAGCACGTCAGTCACTTATCGCCGCATGAGACAAAGAATCTCACATTTTGAATGTACTCCGTCATCCCTCGCCCGACATGCTCGTTCAGCGCCGACCGAACCTCGCTCCTTGTGATATGCTCGAGAGCAGGAAGCACAGAGTTCTGAACTTCAGCCTTGACGGCCATCTCCACCACACGGGTAGTGTTCCTTGTGAGCTCTGTCGAGATCAACTTGAGTATCTTCTCCTGACGATTAATATCCTCCGTCTGTTCTTGTGCCCGAGCTTCATCGAACCGTTGCTCTGATAAGCCCACAGTATCAGTACCCTCCCAAAACGCATGGCAAAACCACACTCACGTTGCTTGTCCATTTCCTTGGTAATCAAGCGCCCAATACGAGTATGCAAGTTCTCCTCACTTTTCTTGATCTCCTTGGTGATAAGCTGCGTGACACCGGAATCACTGATGGAACCAAGGTCGACCTTGGGAGTCTTATCCTTGTCCCTCGCTTCCTCTCTATCCCTAAAGGCGACGTTCTTTCCTTTGGCATTCTTTCCCTTTGCCTCGGACCCACGTGCCTCATCACGAGTCAACTCCGATTCAATTTCTTCGGATGGTGGCGTTCGCAATCTACCGGGAGGAACCACAGATGAGACTTGTTGGGGGATGGGCGCAGGGCCGCCGATCATCGTTGGAGCAGGTGGCATCTGACGAGCTGGTTTGACATCCATGCTCGCAGGGACCTGGGATTGAGAGTATGGAGGGAATTTGGACAGTGCGCTTACGAGAGCGCTCTCGTACCACTCCTTGCGAATGAGGACCTGGTCAACACCGGTCGAGTGGACAGAGAAGGCAACAAGGGCGAGTTCACCCGGGGGAACCTTGGCAGCAACGCAAGCCGCATGGGCCTCCTCGCCTGTAGGATCAGCGTCCGCAGACAGGATGACGAAATGTATGGTAGGCTTCGGTCCAGAGAACTCGACGACTTGTTCGAAGAAACCACCCCGCACGAACTCGCCAGAGGGCGAAGTAGAGACGTCGAAGCCTATCTTCAACGCGATCAAACTGTCTCTGCGATTGTTGGCAACCCAAAGGGTCTGGATCCTGGAGTCGTAGTTGACGTGCCCAAACATATCTACGTCTTCCTTGTTGCCATTGACGAACTTGAAAGTGGATAGGACGTTCTTCGTGATGACGGACAGAAGCTGGAAGATAGTACCATTCTTGCGACCGATGATGATGCCATCATCGATGAAGGTTAGTGACGATGGAAGATCATCTCCACGAACGCGGTGCGTCCAAAATGGACTCTTGTCATGGACATTCCACAATGTGAGGGTCGAGTCCTCAGAGATCGTCGCCAGCGCAAAGTGAGGAACATCAAAGTCGAACGCAACCAGGCGCTGCAAAGGACATATTAGCATGTATGTGCTGGCCAGAACACCACGGACTCACCGAAGGGATGGAGAATACTTGAGAAATACGGTTGAGCTCGACCTGCGGCTGAGGCTCTCCTCTGAAGGTACGTGCAGCGTCCGCCAAATCCAATAAATACATCTTCGTTTCAGAAGCAACCGCTAGGGTGTCAACTTGTTTGGGATGCCACTTCACGGAGTGCAAGGGATCGGCATCAGCGCTCGGTACAACGCATAACAGAAGATGTCCGCTAAGCGCAGAAAGTAAAGTCTTAGCCCAGCGTCTCCGAAAGCGGGACACGAACACTTACGGAACATCATCAGTGATAACTTCAGGCAACTCCCAGACGACGAAACCACCATCCGACGTCACTCCTGCGAGTCTGTTGCCAAAAACAGCCATGTCGGTGACTTGAGTCGCTGGTGCAAACACCGTGGGCAACTGCAAGAGGGTGCGATCACCGCTAGACCGCGAGATGACACGAACACGACCTCTGGTCATGGCATATGCAATCCAATGAGTCGCGCCGATGGTGGTCCCGGGTAGGAACACAGAATCTTGCTTCACAAGGGCGATGGCAGTAGATTTGACACCGTCCCTGGGTGCTTGAACTTCATCAAGGGGCTGCGATACGTCGAACACGATAGTCTGAGGTTGTGCGCTACAGAACACTGAGCTCAAGGAAAGGACACCAAAAAACGACAGTATGCGCACCTCGGGCTTGATTGAGACTTGCCCTTGCCAACAGCCTTGCGACCATCGTTCTTCCAGTTGGATCGTGGACCCGGGGAACCCTCTTTCTCCCTCCGCGTCGGGGCGATAGGCTGACCCACGGGGGACTCGACCGATCTGCCCTGGGGACGCTGTTGCTGAGGTGGTTGTTGAAGCGGCGGTTGTTGCACCGGGAGCTTCGGTGGAGATGCGCGAGGGGGAGAAACGCGACCCGGTTTGGGAGGCAGAGGTGGTGGTGGTGGCATGGGCCTCGACTGTTGTTGCGTCTGTGAAGGGGGCGGCTGATTGGATTCCACCTGGGAATACTCATCCGTAGTACTATAAGGGTCATATGAAGGCGAGGGCGGTTGGGCAGAGGTATAGGGCACCTGGCCCCGAGTGAGTTGGTCGATCAAGTTTTCAACAGATTTGCGCTTGGGATCAGTGGTGAGAGATGCGAGAGACGCAGTCGTCCATGAGTCTTCGTTACCACTCGAAGAGCCAGTAGGGGCATTTGGGACACCCTTCTTCTTCATGGTGCTCTGACCGGACGCGAGAGCATCAAAGGGAGAGACAAACTCGAACATGGACTTGCGAGGAGACGGAGGCGCTGGTTGTTGTTGCTGCTGCTGAGGCTGGGTCACCGGGATCGGCTGAGGGGGTGATGGTGGCAGCTCTCTTGGCAATTGTGGAACGTAACCATCGGTGGGCAGGTAGGGCTCACTTGGGAGCTGTTGCAGTGGTGCAGACACCGTCGTCGTCGGGAGACTGGGCGGTACGCCTGGGGCTGGCTCAGAGTAATTCGAACGAGGAGCGGTACTATCGGACCAGTCAGTAAAGAACGTATCAATGTAGTCCCAGGACGCCATGGGTGGCGAGACGACAGAAAGATGTGAACGATCATAAAATTTGGTAGAAAAGGCATGCTACCCGGCCTCGTGCCAGAGGTGAGGCGACATAATAGTCATCAACACGCCATGAAACCGGGAGGTGGTAGCCAACATGCAGTGGACGACGCATGGCAGTCTGGCAGATTATAAAGCTAATGCGAAAAGCCACGCCAGCGGGGTCCGTGCACGAGGCAGGAGCATCCACGGACTGCCATGTCGCTGTTCTCGCTGGGGAAGAGGAAAGAGACTCACCCAGCCATGAGTTGCTCGAGGAGGATCTTTCCCTGAACCTCGCTGTTGTTCGACGGGGATTGCCCCGACCTCTGGGACGAAGAGGTGGGCGGTGTTGGTACCCGCTGTTGAACAGATGGAGGACCTGCGAGTGGTGCTGCTTGTTGATGCGTTGGGACAGTAGTCGCAGCTGGGTAGAGCAGAGAGAGAAGCGCGCTCTGCCTGTCAGCAGCAGACGTGGTCGCCAGTTGGGTGGAGGGTGACGAGTTTGCGTCGTGTGTAGGCATAGATGGTGTTGCTGGCGCTGAATTGTTTCCCTGAGGGTTTATTGAAGAAGTCTGCTGTGTTGAGATTGACTGGAAGAGGGCGTCGATGTGAGATGGGGGACTTGGCTGTCCCTGCGGTGGATTCATGGCGAAGAGCTGCGAATGAGGTGGGGGAAGGGGAGGTGTGGCGGTTCCTCTCGAAAACAATTGCTCGTGTAAGTTGCCAGGTCTGTCCATCGCCGACCGAATTTTACCAGGGCGTCGGTGAAGCCGTCGATGGTAAAATCGAAAGAGAGATCACAGTCACCGTTCGCGGTGGATTCGCCCTGGAGAGCGGGATAGATACGGGGAAGAAGCCAACAAGTGAGTTTTCCAAACTTTGAGAACGTGCAAGCCTCGTTGTGCACACGAGGCGGAACACCATATCAGTTAGTCACCTTCCACATCAGCCCAGACAGCCTAGACCAACATTACACTATTCTCTGCACGCGCTGACAGGGCCCCTTGATCTATCGACATGATCCCTGCCAGTGCTCTCACACCACGGTATCTGACAATGACTCCCTTCCGTTCATGGCCGTTGGTCAATTCCAGGGTGTGGAGAACGGAGATCCCCCTTCGTAGATCAGACATGCAGACGACTGCCCTTTTGTCAATCCTGCATCTCCTGCTCTCCCAGTCAAGTTTGATATGGTTCGCGGATATTTTTTAAAGGGTGAACACTCATCAACTTGGGTGGAGGGCATCCACGTCGTGAACACCATCAGGACTCTGACCACCGCTGTCTCAATATTTGATACAGTGTTCACCCAGTGTGAGATAGCACAGCCACTTGTATTATGGATGTTGTAGTAGCTAGTTGTGCCTCTCTAAACCAACCAAGTACTGCGGCGAGTACTTCCTTGAACGACAACTTGCACGTTCATCGCTGTTCCATTCCACGACCTATTCTCATCAACACTTGTCTTTTATTTCTACCTCACGACCGTCTAATTCCATTCTACTGAAGCCAAAATGCCCTCCAAAGGATGGATGAACCTCGAGTCTGCGGGAGGACTCATCCCTGACACCCAGTTCTTCGAAGGCGAATCTGCCTTCAGCTTTCTCGGTCTGACGCGTACACAAAGGCTCTACGGATTTGTCGGCTGGTATGCATCCCATTTTCTCTCCTTCCACTCTGCACGCTTACGCATTCACTCCACCTGTCCATGTTTGCAACGGAAAAAGCCTTATCATTGGATTTGTCCTAAGCTTACTTGGCACCCTTCTTCTGATTTCGGCACAATTTGGCAGCTTTGCAGGTATGCTATCTATGCCTTGAGGTCGTCCTCACCCCTACTTATCAAGCCACTCCTGTCAGTCTTGTACACTATTGGCATCCTCGTCTCTCTCGCTGGAACGGGATTTCTGATTGGGGTAAGCCCAATATTTACTTCCGAAGAGGCTCCAGGACTGATAGATAACCGGAAATAGTTTGGAACCCAAATCAAACTGGTAATTTGCTATCGCCTTCGCATCGTGTACTTGGAGCTAACGTACTTTGTCATCAAAGATGTTCAAACCCGTGAGATTGGTGGCTACGATCCTCTTCTTAGCTTCGATAGCATTGGTCTTTGTCGGTGCTTTTGTGATCAGAAGCGAGGTGCGTTCCCCCCTTGAAACATTCTACAGTTACCGGCTGACTTGTGGAATCTGGTATGCGGTATTTATTAGATTCTGTGCATCGGTGAGTTCCGAGTCGTGTCATGATCGCAGCGTTCTGAAGTATTTTGTTGCACAGTATTCGTGATCGTCGAATACCTTGCGTATACTTGGTACTGCCTCTCGTACATTCCGTATGCTCGCTCCGCAGTACTCAAGGTAGTCGGGATGAGTTAAATTACCGGTCTTGCATAGCTACGAGATTGATGATGGACATGAATTTCTTTCAAGTTGGATCCTAATGCTGGTCTGTCTAATGACTGCGTTTGTAGATGGTGAACGCACTGTACTTAACCGCCTCGGCTGCTTCTTACTCCATACATTTTGATGAAACATCTACGAAGTGATGCTGTGCAATGACCCTTTCAAACCCTTGCGCTCATCATGCGTCCCCAAGTTTGTCGATGTCACTTGAGCTATTCCTACATCAATGGTGCATGACTACATTCGAGATCTGATCGCAAGTGGATAGTAAGCGGAACTCCCTCTTTTCCGGAACCGCCTCACCCCCTGTTCTTCATCTCACGCAGCTTGTCCATGATGGCAGCCTCGCCAGTCACACCAGTAATATTCCTGCAAAACGAATCAACACGCGACGCATCTAAAACCAACAAAAATACGCACTTGACGGCATCGCTATCCAAACGCATGAACACATTCCATTCCTTTTCGTCGCCAATAGTGGATCGTCCAACAGTGGACTTGTTGTGCTCCTGGACGAGCTTAGCGAGGCGTGCAATTCCAGGGTTAGTGGGATCAACTGCCTTCCCGAAGTTGAGGTTCCCAGCCGTGTACTCGTGACCATTGTAAACGACGGTTTCATCGGGCAGTGTTCCTAAATACGAAAGTGCCGCGTGCATCTGTTTGCCGTCGCCCTCGAAGAAGCGACCGCAACCACCTTTTGTACGTGTCACTGTCAAGCGACATGCGTGCTTATTGAATGGGCCTGCACTTGCCTTGGAAAAGGGTGTCGCCAGTGAAGACAGCACCCGGCTGAGACTTGTTAGCTGCGTCGGTGATGTAGTAGCAAATGGAGTCTTGGGTGTGGCAAGGTGTTGCCAAGCATCTGAGACCAGATCGGATGAACACCCCTGAGTTGAATGACATGGATGAGTCCACGTACTTGACCTGAACGTTATCTCCGATCACAAACTCGTCCTTGTCCTTTACCTGCTTCGAGAGCGCGAGTACTTGGGTACTCCCACCGTAGATCGGCGCATCAGGGTATTTCGAAGCCTAAGGCACAGCGCATCATGTGGTGAAAGCGATGTTTTTGGAGATGCAACACTCACAAAAGTCTAGTCACGGGGATTATTAGGCTTAGTGGGAGAATTGATACGGTAGATACGTGATTGAGGACTGACCTCGTTCCCGCCGCTGTGATCGTGGTGATGATGTGTGGTGATGGCGGCAACAATTGAGACCTTTTCAAGGTCTGCGGCAGCCTGTACGGCTCGTACGTCGTACGGGTCTACGGCTGCTGCTTTGTTTGAGGGCTCATCGATGATCAAGTAGGCATAATTATCCTCTCTGACCGGGACTGGGACGACTTTCATGTTTGCTTTGCTGGATGAGTGGAAAGGGCGATAGAGCTGAGCGAGGGGTCTAGATAATCGTTGCATCAACTGGACTAGTCGGATGGGATGGCCGATGGGTATACACTGCCCCGCCAAGGTCACTGTCAGCTGAGACCGTCACACTGGCAGTGCACTGGGTTCATCAACGGTTATTTTTGCGTGTCCTCCTCATTCATACCATCCGGGGCTCAACCAGCGCTCATGAATCCATTCATCTCTGCTGTTTGAACACCCCTTGACTCTCTTCCTTTCTTTCCCTCTTGCCCACTTCCACAATGAGCACAACCGTAAGCGAGTACCACATGTTGCCGACCAGCGCCTTGCTGATCCCTAACAGGATCCAAATTCATGTACCCACCGCAACAATTGTCCGTCCTCTACACAAGATGGTGGAACATCTTCACTTTCAGTGAACACAATCACTACCTCGAATACATACACCACCTATGATCCAAACTCCACGAATACCTCCAATGCAACTTTGTATTCCAATAACCCATCAGGAAGCCAGGCGACACCATCTACAATTCTTGCTTCGTACACTTCCCCATCCCATGCATCGACAACACCCGCGCTTTCCTCTAGCCCTACTTCTTCAGCAACACCTGCACCAGTCATAGATGCCGCAACCTCCACTCCCAATGCCGGTGCAATCGCTGGAGGTGTCATCGGCGGTGTCATCTTTCTCGTCTGCATTGCACTGGGTATCCTCCTGTACCTGCGCGCCAGGAAACGCAAACGCACGGCACCCTCTTCAGAGTTCATGGAATCCATGCGCGCAGGCAATACGCCTGTCCTACGGCTCGATTCCGGAGCCGAGTACACCCCCGCACTTCCTGAGAAGGGCGGCTATTCCGCCGTCCCACCCCCGTTCATGCAAAACTCATATTATACGAGCCCTGCCACGGAGAAGATGAGACTCCCGGATTCAATGATGATATCGGATATCCCCTCTTCACGTCCAAGCGTGGAGAAACCACTCCATCCTCAGCGCTTTTCAGATCATCCCACCACTGATTCGTATACCGACAAGGGTCATCGTGTGAACACGAGCATCGGGAGTAGACGAGAGTTGTGGAGTAGCGACATCGAGATGGTTGCCAGCCGTTCCCCTACTCGTCAATCTCCAGGTGGACGTGATGCACTCGAATTTGCAGCGCGTTATTCAATGGACGAACCGCCACCACGGTCATTCTCCGTTACGCCACGGGAGTCGGTGTTTCCTGAAGTTGCCGGTGAACAATCGCCTCCTCCTCGCGTTTTATCACCATCATTACAGCCTTTGCGTCGTCAGGAGAGCACGTAGTTGGGCGTGGTTGAGGCTGTTGTAGGCTTGAAATCTGTAGGATTAGGATACAATACCAACATGTGTTACTTGCAAGATACAATTAATTTATACTCCCTCGGGTGCGATTACATCAGCGATATTTGCGTGGTCGGCGAGGATGGGTGTACTGTACCGTCGACATGTTGGACCATTGCTCGATATCGCACAAGGGTATGGATTCATACATTGTTCGGGGCTTGCATTGACCACAGACTGTAGGAGGAGTCGTGCTCTGGTCGCGCTCCTTCACACCGGAGGCATCACACATAACATCCTCATCTACATCCCCAGTCAACTCACTCATTCGCGAAGCACTCATCGAGGGTCGTACTACCGAGTCCAAATACGAGAAGGATGGATATGCAGTCAAGTGGACGTTTGTCAATGACCTCGAACTCATATTCGTCGTACGTCTCGCACCCTCTGACACGTTATGCTTCCGATTTTGACTTTCACCTTCGAAAGGTTGCGTACCAACGAATCCTACAACTCACCTATGTCGAGGACCTCCTTACCGCTATGAAAGCGCTATTTATCAAGTTGTTCGAACCTTTTCTGGCTACGTTCGTTGCCTCGCTTCATGCTATGAATAACGGCAGGGTGGTTTCGGCGCCTTCGAAGGAAGCAGCTTCGTCATGGAATTTCGCAAAGGCTTTTGAGGGCTGGGACAAAGTCTTTGACAAGCTACTCAAGGGATTCGAGGAAAAGGCCGCGCAGGTCATTCACTTGTACCATGTATCTGCTCTTATGCTCACCCGAATGCAGGAACGCAAGTCCCGTTTCAGACCGGTCACTCAATTCGAACATGCCACTCCAAGTCCTCCTTCAGATGATCTCAGTACCTGTGGGTCCTGTTCCATGACCTTATCCGTATATTCTGTTGATACCTGGTTCCATCCAAGTACCCTCCGAATCTCCCGAGATGCCTCAAGATGAACAGCAGATAGCGAGGAATGTTCAGGCACTCAAAGAAAGACTCCGTGGTCGCGGTGGTAGACGTGGTGGTAGGGGGATGTCGCGTGTCGAGTCGGGAAGCGGACGAGACAGTATTCCGACATCAGAGTAAGACTCCCGAGTTCGATCCTTGCCCTGCCTGCCTCACCGAAACCTCTCACTCTAGCAACGAATCTACCAAACGGAAAACGAAAACCAAAGCACAGCGAAAATGGGGAGATGAAGCGCCAAGCGAGTCAGACATGGCATCACTCGATTTCAGCCTCGAGAAAGCCGATCATGGCGATGATGGTCGTCTTTCACATCACTTGCAGAGTCTCGTCGATGAAACTTCCTTGGGAACGAGGACAAAGGATGGGATGTATGAGGTCAAGGATTGGGACTTTGGTCTGAAAGAGGATGAGGAGAATGATGTGATTGCGCGGGCACTCAAATCTGATACGTCCAAGCAGACCGGGAGTTCTTTGGGAGCATTGGGCTCTCTGTTTGCACGTTTGACGGGATCCAAGGTGCTTTCTGAACAAGATTTGAAGCCCGTGCTTGAAGGGATGAAGCAACATTTGATGAAGAAGAATGTCGCCAAAGAAATTGCTGACAAAGTTTGCGAGGGAGTTGGCGAGAGTCTCGTCGGGAAGAAAGTTGGAGGATTCCAAAGTACGTGAGTATGGTCCATGTTCAAGGACGTACTGAGTTGGCATCTAGCGACTAATAACGCGGTCCGCACGGCCCTTTCGGCTTCCTTGACGAGGATCCTCACTCCGAAGACCTCTACCGATCTCTTGCTCTCCATCCGGACGAAGCTCTCTTCACCTCTTCCGTCTTCCCAACAAAGAAGTCCGTACAGCATCGTCTTCGTTGGTGTCAACGGAGTTGGAAAGAGTACCAACCTGTCGAAAGTGTGCTTCTGGCTCATTCAGAATGGCCTGCGCGTCCTCATTGCTGCTTGCGACACTTTCCGGTAAGTGCCCTGTCATCCATTCATCCCGCTGAATCGTTTTAAACGAGATGGTTTACAGGAGTGGTGCTGTTGAGCAGCTTCGAGTCCATGTGCGCAATCTAAGTATGTTGGGAGTCGACGGGGCGACCAACAGCAAAGGGCGCGTTGAGCTCTACGAGAAAGGGTATGGAAAAGATGCTGCCGGCATTGCAAAGGAAGCAATTGCACACGGTCAGCTTTTACCGATGGTTTTTACTGTTGAGCTTGACCCCTTGTTCAGCGACAGAGAACGACTTTGATGTGGTACTTATTGACACTGCTGGACGTATGCAGGATAATGAGGTATGTTCAATGGGCCTCATTCCATTTATACATACTCAACGCTGCATATAGCCACTTATGAGGGCCTTGGCCAAGGTAAAACTTGAACCTCTCGGATTTTGTCGAGAAACTCTCACCCACAGCTCATCGTCACAGCTCGTCTCGGTCAACAGCCCAGACAAAATTATATTCGTCGGAGAAGCTTTGGTAGGTAACGAAGCCGTCGACCAACTCAGGAAGTTCGATCGCGCGCTGCGCGATTTCTCTGCTGCATCTTCTGGCAAGAGCCGTGGAATCGACGGTATGCTCATCACTAAGTGGGACACCGTGGACGACAAGGTGAGTAGCTTGGATTGTGCATTGCGCTGCCCAGACTGAACTAAATTGTCACCCTCAGGTCGGTGCTGCACTCTCCATGACCTACGTCACGGGGCAACCCATCATCTTCGTTGGCTGTGGTCAGGTTCGTGATCTCTCTCAAATGATCTGATCCAACGCTCGAGCGCTAATGTTGATGATCTGTGATAGACTTACACGGATTTAAGACAGCTGAGAGTCTCCAATGTGGTGCAGGCTATTTTGAGTGACTAGGCTGTATGTGTATGTGTGATGCTTCATCTGTATCGTTTCTTGGATGCTTTGATCCTTTGTTTGCGGTTGGTAAAAACCATTGATTCGTGGTTTGTGGAGATGATTGATGGATCGTGTGTGTGGATGGTTTCAATTCTCATCGATTTCTACCCACCCTTTTTCAGTTCAAGACCGTCCCCGGGTTCTCACAGGAGGTCGTCCGACGACACTGGCTAAAAATCTACGAACGTGGGTGGGCAGACGTCCAGGTGAGCATATTTCATACAGTCAAGAAGGCCCTTCAGTCTGCTCGTCACGCCAGTCAACAAGACAATTCGCTCTCAGGACACTTGTCGCCTTTCGATGGCTCACAGCTGAGCTTGATTTTTCCTGTTTCACGTGCGAGCATGAATCGGATGATCACTGGCGCTTATCTCCAAGGAGATAATGACTGGTCCCACAAAGTCCTCCGAATCCAGGGTCATGAGGGCCATCAACGATGCACAGCAACTCTGGAGTTACGCAAGTGTCGCATATGATTGAAGATGAATGATTAAAGGAACAGGTAGAACAATAAAGGGTTGCAGCATTCACCCGTTACGAATGTCAGTCCCCCTGGATTACAGTCACCTGTCGTTGTATAGTTGCCGCAGCCGTAGCCAGTGGGCGTCGAGATCACGACTCGTTCCTGCCCATGTCGCCGACTTGTAAAACGTGATATCTGGCTTTTGGTTCAGACTCGGAGAAAATCCATTGAAAGACCAGGGCTGAGGATACGTATCCCTCTTCGTAGGCCGACAAACACCCAGAGTACTTAATTGCGCCAAGGGAGAAACACGTTACACCTGCGCCGAAGAGCTCGCTAGCTTGCCCTGATCACAGTGTGAAAATTGGGGCTTCTTTGGCCCGATAGCTGAACAGGTGACAAGGGATCCAGGGGACCGAGGTTACAGTGCGTCCCTTGTCAAGACAAAATGCCAACGTTGCAAGTCCCTGAGTATTGAATTGATACTAACAGCACAGCTATTAAACCATGTAGAAATTATCACCGAGACAAAGGTGATTTTAGTTGAGCCTGAACACGGTCATCCCAGTCGACTGATAAAAGCGATTACAGGTAAAACAGAGCCTATCTGTTCACAGAGCTG
>JBBPJZ010000264.1:0-25948 GCA_038089015.1 Chalciporus aff. trinitensis | reverse complement strand
GGATTACCTCGTCAACAAACCAAGCAGCAGTTTTCTCCGATGGGTTCTTGTTGCCATTGATTTCTTGTTGTTTGAATCCCCATTCTGGTAGTTGCTTTGAGTGGGTCCACATCGACACCCTTGTTGGCATGTGGACCAGCCGGAAGTGGCTCGACTTGCTCTTCCACGCATCCCCTGGGTTACCGTCGATGAGGTGAAGGGAGAACAAGGTATCATTGTGGCGGGAGTAGTCATCCTTGGCCCAGGTGGTGAACTCCTGGTTAGTAGGCATCAAAGGGGATGCGACGTCGTGGGTCAGAAGGAGGGTCTGGGTGTTGACATGGAGCAGCTGAATGACATCATCGTGGCGAACGACGCGACCACGGCCAGCCTCAGGAAGAGCCTTTGTGGGGATAATTTGCCAGTGGTTGTTGGCATCCTCATGACCATAGCCAGTCACTTGCTGACCTAACTAAAAGTCAAACAAGACACTAGAACGACAATACTATGACATACCTTGCGTGCTGATTCGGCCGTCATCGTACTGAAGGGGGTATCTATCGGGGTGCGAGTGCAAGAAGACCTTCGTGTCCTTGTGCTTCATGGTGATAACGTCATAGTAGCGAAGCTCTGTAACCAGAATTAACGACAAGCAAGAAACCAAAAAAGGCCACACGAACCCTGGCTGTTCATCAACAGCTCATTACCGATGAGTGTTTCCTGGAAAGCTGGGCTCATGAAGGAATCCCCAGGGCCGGAACGGGTCAAGACCGCGAAGTGAACGTAAAAGAATGACAGGTATATGATGAATGGGACGACAATCAAACCAACCGCCCGAGCCGCGAAGTGTTTCCAGAAGTGTTCCTAGGAAATGTGACTTCAGAATGGGTAACGATGATTTACGAGATGAGATGGGCTTACCATGGTATAACCTTTCTTGTGGTCCAGTATGTCCCACAAATCGACCAAGACGGCAATACCGATGGTGAGAACAGTGAGGATGCCGTTGACCTTAGAGCCCCAAGTGCAAGCCATGAAGAACCCAGTGGCAACAAGCCAGCTCCACCATTCAATCGAAAATTCCCTGTGAGGAAGTCAGTCCAGTTTTCCGCTGGGACGTGACATTGGAGACGAACCAGTAACGTAGTTTGCGGAACCGTACATACGAGTAAATTGTGAGGGACATGAAGAAGATAAGGGTGGCATCAAGGAGGATAAGTCGTGACTGTGCGATGTGCGCGTTATCTATGCAAACGCTTATGAGCATCGAAGTAACATGCGTCTAACATGCAAAATGTAACCATACCAAACAAGATGAGGGATGCAGAGAATGCCGCAACGATTGTTGAATACCCGGTTTCTTTCATGATGGCGTACACCACAGGGACCGTGAGACTACCGAGGATAGCAGGGAGCGCTCGCATGCCGACGTAAGGAACATGATTTTCGGTGTAGCTGTCCCCGATGTTTTCGAAGATGAAGTGACCATCAAACCCGACGAACCAACCCGCAAGCCCAAATAAGAGCTTTGCAAATGGTGGGTGGACGTCGAAGTAGTATTCCCGAAGGAGATAGTATGAGGCAAACTTGCCAAAGTGGACTTCGTCGAAACTAGTGAATACATGAGCACGAGATACAAAAGAACGGGTCAGGTAAAAGATAGGCGCACACTACTTGGTCCGGTTGGTTGATTTTGTAGAAACGTAGGATGAAGGCGAGGGCAGTGAGGACACCCACGACTGCAGCACTTGCCTGTGGGGTGTCCAATACTTGCTCGAACGCGCTTCGAGAGTGCTGCAAGAAAGAGACTTGGTTGGTGAACGCGTCAGGAAACCCACACGACAGCACGCACTGGGTTGCGGAATACTGCGTCAACATGGTCCTCGTCGTCCTGGTCATAGCTTTCTGATCGCTGAGGTGTTCCTAACTTTCGTTGACGGATTTTACTGGGGCTCGCCATGGCGGCCGTTGAGGTTGGCGTGAAGATACGTGTAAGGAGAAGTTAAGAAACTGCGCGGGAGGTTGATGTTGTCCTAACATAGGCATCACGTGCCACTGGGTTAATTAGCGGAAGAATAACGGAGGACAAATTGGACAACACTTGGGACAAAACAATCTATCAAACGTTCAACTTGTATTCTCTGACGTTTGGTACGAATTACTCGGGCTTTTGAACAGTAAAAAACCATTGATAACATTGATATCACCCTTGTGCTTGAAAGAATAACACCACAATGTATCGTACAACACGTCATGAGTCGTGTTCACTTGGCTTGGTTAATCCTGGATTTGTACCTTGATCGCGCCATGGGCAGGGTCTGCAGCGACGTGGAAGGCCGCTACCGCTTCTTCGAGTTTAAACCTGTGGGAAACGAGAGGTTTGAGATTGATGAGACCGCCAGCTACGAGACGGATTGCTTTGGGGTACTGGAGGAGTCGCTGTAAGAAGATGGGTGGTGACCTCGAGTTCATGGGCCTACCTGGTTCGCATAGCGGTATTGCAGACTGACATCTATCTCATTTGCACTCAGATGCATAAAAGGGAACTGCAGTTCTTAGTAGGGGAAGCAGATCATAAATAGCTGGTTAACTTACTACCTGTTCGTTCTTGCCAACTCCGATAATGAAAACCTTGCCACCAAATCGTGTGGACTGAAGGATCTCTTATTAGCCCTTGACCCACGGAGCCTCGTTGCTACTCACGTAGATGGCAGTGTGTATGCTGCTTTCGACTCCCGTGCATTCGAGCGCAACTTTGACCGGTCCTTCGGCTGCAGCCTTGATCTTCTCAGCCGATTCTTTAGCGGTCCACCCGCGCTCGACAAGTATCGTGCGGACGCCAGGAACGAGTTTCTTTGCGAAGTCAAGGCGGCTCTGGAAGAGATCAGTGATGACGATAGGCTCTGCACCAGCCGCTCTGGCAGACAGGAGGGTAACCAAACCGATCGGCCCAGCACCGCTGAAAAAGGAAGCTTGTGAAGATGGGTACAAGGATTATCAGGAGCGTGCGCAACGTACCAAATAAGTGTGGGGTCACCAAGACTGAGACCGCTACGTTCGATCCCAGCAAGAGCAACAGCTAGGGGTTCGCACAGAGAACCTTCCTCGAATGAGACAGAGTCGGGCAGGCGGTGAAGCCATTCAGCAGGGTGAAGGTGCCATCGTGAAAGTGTTCCTAGTATGAGAGATCGTCAGCGATTAACTCCTGAGTGTAACATACACCATACCGTGGAACGGGGGAGTCGAGAAGAAGACGACATCGGGACCTGCAGTTGCTCTGTGTCAGCCCTCAGAACTGATTGAGATATCACCAGGGATGTCTTACAAGCATTATATCTTCCGACTCGGCAGTAGTCGCATGATGGCTTGGAACAAGGAACTCCCGCTTCGATAGCGACGCGGTCCCCTGAGCACAGGTCTGTGAGATATCACGCATATCCCCCATACTCCGCGCTGACCTGCTTTCCACTGTGTGACACCTTCTCCGACTTCAACAACTTCTCCTGCAGATTCGTGTCCCGAACCACACTAGCACAAGATAAGCCAACCACGTCACCCGAGCAAGGAAAGACAAGCGCACTTCGTCAGTCACGATCATCGAGTCGCCGATACGACCATGCTTCCAGAAATGCACGTCACTCCTGGTGTAAATGGACAGCGATCAAAACAAGATACCAGAAGAATATCGCGATCACACATACCCGCAAATCCCAGTGGCACGTACATGAACCAAGACCTGTCCTGGACCGGGCTTCGGACGCGGCTTCGCGACTAGATGGATCTCGTGCCCAGGATTGTAGAACGCTGCGATGTTGTCGTTGGGGGATGGCTTCTCATCCGGCCCGAGGATGCGGAAAGATGGATCATCGAGCACCTTGCGAGGGCTGTAGATATCTGCGTAACCACCGTCAGACATTGTAGGAGGGTTTTCTCTGAAGCTGAAAGGTTGAACTTGAAATCAATGAATCGATCCAGCCCTTATATTGGCACGGCTCGATGTGAAACCGACCCAGGTCAGCAGACAACGGAGCTTGACATCCCACCTTCGGACCGGTGTGCTCCAGTGGTAGCCCCTGAAGACCCTGACAACACTGGGAGACATGCGAAGGGGCCGGCCCCCCACGTTCCGGGCCATTCGATTGGAGGTTCGCTCACATCTTCAAAGGCGGCTGCTCCGACTCGCTCAAGCGGAATGCATAGCTGTATTGAAGTTTCGCATACGAGAACCAACTGGAGATGATCAATTGCAAGTCTCCGCATTGAAGACCTAGATGGCCGGGAGGGCACACTCATTCACTTGGGCACATTGCCCAGAGTGTGTCGTATACGTAGTTTTTACTCCTAGGTAAATCAGTTAGCTTGCTTGACAGGCGATCGCCATTCTACATAGGTAAATTAGTTAGTTCTGTTCTCAATGGACGAGCACCATAGTGCAGATTGTCGACGTGCATGCGATCACAAAAAAAAGCACACCACAACGTCCCAACGGTTCATGACGGTGGCTGCCCGATGACCACCGCGAGTTCTGTGTTGCACATTCACTTCAAGGCCGTGGACTGCAAGATCGACAACAAGTGAGGGAAGGAGCTCTCAATTCCATCAACCTATATAAGTCGAATCGCCTTGATCTGATGTCTTTAATGCATACTGACTGTCAGACGCGATGCTGGGTCGTATGTCACTTCAGTACCTTTCAAGCCCACCGACTTCCAAAGCAAGGCGCGATAGATACATTGAAGATCGAGCAGGTAATCCATTAGGCAATCGCGAGATCGAAAACCGGAATTGCAAAGTAATGGATGGCCATATTATGATGTACCAGCTAATGTGACAATTCTCTTACGTACCTCGAAACCATTAAATCAGTCGGCCGGTGTTACGCGTCCTTGCAAATATAGTGGGGCGTTCCAATAATGTGAATGTATAAACTGGCTCATCAATACATCATGAAGCAACGATCACGGCCCGCGGGGGTACATTGAATTTTGCGGCACAGGAATCAAAGAGATCCGCTTTACTGCTGAGATCAGTGACCATAGGGTGAGAAGGGTATTGGCTCGACAGTCGACTGGGAATGAAATGATCTTTAGAACAGTATCAAAGCGGAGGTAGATGCGGTCGTCTCACCTCCAGAGCTCCTCCGCCTCGCCGTGCTTCCCTGCAGTCAGACCAGCTGCAACAACCGTCGCAGCAAGGACCTCATCCATTCCCCGATCTGTTTGAGCACGAGAGAGGACACTTTCAGCTTCTTCTAAATCACTCCGTGCAGCTGATAGTTCGCCGCGCAGGATGCGAACTACACCTCGTCCTGCAAGGAGGGCTGCTGAAGAAATGGAGGGGTTGGCTAACTGTTCCGTGTAAAAAGACGTTGCTGCGGCATAGGGCTCGCCTGGCTTGATCAGTCGTGGTGTGACACTAACACAGAGTGGCACTTACCACTCGTTCCCTGAGCACCGGTGGTCAGAGAAATAGCGGCTTCTGATAGCTGCAACACAAGAGAATCTGGGTTGGCTTGTAGGGCAGTTGACAATATCTTTTTTGCGGTGTTTGTTCGGGAGAGTGACAGGTAAATCTGTACAAGCACAGCAGACCTACACGGTGTGAGCCACACAACATGGGCTGGCAAGTTACAGGGATTGCTTACGATTCACTGCCCGCTTTGGCTGAATCACGGAGAGTTTCGAGGGCCTCCTCGATCTCGCCCGCACGGATAAATGCGGTAGCTGCCAATACAGAAACCATTTCCTTTTCCCATTCATTGACGTCTTCCTCCCCTTCCGACTCGATCTCTACACAAATATCGCGAAGTGACTCCAAACCTTCCTCCCCCTGAGCGAGCGCTGCGACGGCGCGGAGCGCGACATTCTCCGAGTCGTCCGGGATTAAAGCAAGCGCAGAAACTGAGTCTCCCAATGCGAGGTGGGCGCGGGCTGTGTAGAGTATTGTTGGGATGTAATCGGGTAAAGCGGGGTCGGGTAGTGGTGACGCGATGAGAGCAGGGTAAGCTCCGAGGGTGAATTGCTGCTTGATGTAGTAAAGTTCGGATGAATCCATTCTGACCAGACGATCTATAGTATACTTGGTCACGACTTCGATGACAGACAACAACGCAAGGTTTCAATCAACTTGGCGGACACACTTGAGGGCAATACACGTGACTGATGTGCAAATTCGGTTCGGTCTCAGATTCAACTTTCAAACCCCGACCATCAAGCCAAGATGGACGTAACAACACCAACGGGTGATCGTGAACCGCCGGTTGAGCAAGACACCAATTGCAATGAAACCCCAAATTGTCGTGTAAATCGGGTCCGTGGACGTGAACTGAACTTTCTCATGGTAGGGAAAACATGCCGCTTCGAGATAAATTTCGATTCGATTTAAATTTGTCCACTGGTTAACACTGGCACCTGGTGCGATAACACCAGTTCATTTCTGCACATTTGGGTATAAAGCTGCCGTGTTCGCCTGACGAACACCACAGCAAGTGCAGCCACGAGGGCAGGGTGAAACACGACTGGCAGGGCGTTCTCTTCGACGCGGATGTGGTGCAGAACGAGCTAGATCCTCTCCCAGCCCTCGCCAAGCCCTGTCAGGGCTGGGAACCGGGAGAAGCTCGAAAACTTCCGCTGTCGCAAGTTTGACATAACTAGGATGGAGCGAATTCACTTGACCTATCATCCTTCTTGTCCCTGATGTCATCCACGAGGACAGCGAGCACGGCTACTCAACTGGTCCATACTTAATCGGGGGACGAGTTCACCATACAACAGCCTCGTGCAACAACGAGCGAGGCTAAACTTGCTCGCGATTACGCGATTCATGATAACTAAATGGACTATGAACGCATCAGAACGCAGGTGGGCGTTATTCGGTTCAACATCTTGGGCGCGAAGTCTGCCATGTTCCTTACTCGGAAGCACCCAAATCCCGTGGCCTATAAGTAGCTGAAGGCCCCCCCTCCTCCCCCCTCAAGGCCTCACCTCCGCCTATCATGTCTACCCTCAATCGGACCTTCTCATCTCGGTTCTCCACAAGGAGCCAGGCTGTGAGCCTCTCAACTTGTCTATCGTGCACTTAGTCTGACTCCTCCACCAGACTGGTCAGGCTTCTCCCACCGAGCAGACCGCGTCTTCGTCAGGCGAGTTTGCGACGAACAAGGCACTACAGGCCATTAAGGACTTGGTTTGTTTGCCTCTACCGCAGCTTGGGCCACTTTTAATTAATTTGTAGATGAGGCGTGCCGCTGAGGACATCAACGAATCGATGATTGTGAGTCCTACTTTTCAGTTTGAGATTTCGTTTCATGTTCGGTGTAGTCTGCGGCATTGGATGCCATCGAACATTCAGGTGCCCTCGATGACCGCAAGATGCTGGTGAGTTTACATGTAGGGTTACTCCTGAGACAATGTTAACTCCAGTCTGTAATACGTCAGCTTGAAAATCTTTTGAACTTCATGGCCAATCATCCCTCAGGCAAAATTCAGGATATGGCTCAGACATTCGTCATCAAGACATGTGAGTACTCGTGTTTCAGCCTCTTTCTATATCCATATTCACACTATATCAAGTGTACAATGACCTTGCGCATCCACCTGCGACATACATGGGTCCCGAGTATGCATTCCGCACTGCGGACGGGTCCAACAACAACCCCGATTACCCAAACTTGGGCAAGGCAGGAACACCCTACGCGCGGTCTGTGCAACAAGGTTGTCCACTTCCGGCAAACCAGCTTCCTGATGCCGGATTGGTCTTTGATACATTGCTTCGTCGCGACAAGGTAGCATTCTTTGGGCAGTTACTTCTATGGGGCTTACCTAGTTCCTAGTTCCGCAAACACCCTGCGGGCTTATCGTCATTGATGTTTTCCTTTGCAGCGTTGGTCATTCACAGTGTTTTCCGTACGGACCACAAGAATGTGAACATCAACATGACTTCCGGTTACGTTGACCTCGCCCCTTTGTATGGGAATAATCAAGACATGCAAGATAAGGTACATTCTCGTCGCTAGATCCTACTCGGTATATTGATGTGCGATTCAGATTCGGATCAAAGATGGCCGAGGATGTCTCCACCCAGACACATTTGCGGAGGATCGCTTGCTTCTCCTCCCCCCCGGCACTGCAGTTATCCTAGTTTTGTTCAATCGCAATCATAACGTAAGATGACATTCCCATATCCTGCTCATTCTAACTGGTATTGTGTAGTACATTGCTCGCCGACTCCTGGAGATTAATGAGAGAGGAACGTGGGTTGACCCTACAACGCTTGCACCGAATGATCCTAAATTGGTGAAGCAAGAAGAAGGTCTGACTTCTCTCTTCTGCTGTTGTTCACCAATTTCTGATCAGCGGTTGTCACGCAGAGATCTTCCAGATTGCACGCCTCTGCAACTGTGCTTGGTTCGCAGCAATAGTGTTCTCCGACTATTTTTCTGCCATCTTGGGCCTAGTTCGTCAGGGCTCGAGCTGGAGCCTGGAACCCTTCGGTGAAATGCGCGACGCCAACCATGAACCGTTTGAACGTGGCCGCGGCAATGCGTGCAGTGTCGAGGTATGTGGTCAAACGCTTGTTTATTATGCGATATTCATCATGGATCTGCAGTTCAATTGCTTGTACAGATGGCATGCGACGACATCTTTGGAGGATGAGGAATGGATCAGGCTTCAGCTTGAGAGTCTCTTCCCAGGTAAAGACCTTGAGCAGCTTACGATCCCCGATTTCTACAAGACGATGGCTGCACTCGAGAAGTCGGCGCCTAGTGTTGAGCACTGGACATTCGGGAGGTAAGTAGCATCCACCAGGTTTACTTACCGGGTTCAATGTCACTTACTTGTGTTCTATAGCCTGAAACGCCAAGACAATGGGTCTTTCAAGGACTCAGACCTTGCCAACGTTTTGCAGAACTCGTACGTACCCTTTACTATGTTAAGCTTGACAGTCACCCACTACCGTGTTTAGTACGTCTCACCACGCTGCTTCCTTTGGTGCCCGTGGTACACCAAGCATCATGCGACTGCATGAGATTATGGGTATCGAGGCCAACCGTGCCTGGGGCGTTTGCTCGCTCAACGATTTCCGCAAGTTTTTGGGCTTGAAGAGTGAGTATCTACGACGTGGCTCGAGCAAAACCTGACTATGGATTCTCAGCGTACTCGAGCTTCAAGGAGTGGAACCCGAACGATGATGTTGCCAGTGCCGCCGAGAAGCTCTATGGGCACATCGACAACTTAGAGTTGTACGTTGGTCTCCAGGCCGAAGATACCAAGCCTGTCATCGAGGGTGCAGGCCTTTGCCCTGGTTACACCATTTCTCGTGCCATTCTTTCGGACGCCATCGCCCTCACTCGTGGCGACCGGTTCTACACCCAGGACTTCACACCCTACAACATGACTTCATGGGGCTTTGCTGACTGCCAGCGTGATCCCAATGGCTGGGGCTTTGGTTCCACCCTCGGTCGTCTCTTCCTCCGTACTTTACCAAACGACTATGACGAGAAGTCGGTGTACACTTGGTTCCCTCTCATGCACCCAGAGGCCATGGAAAAGAACCTTAAGAACCTTGGCAAGCTGGACCAATACTCTCTTGAACGCCCCAAGACAAGTCTTTCACCCACCACTGTCAAGGGCTATGTTGAGGTTGGTGAGGTGCTTCGAGATGGTCAAGCGTTCACCATGTTGGCGGAAGCGCGTGCCAAGGAAGTCATCAAAGGCAAAGGGTAACTATTCTACGTATGTTGTGGTGTTTTCGGAACTCACCTTATAATATACCAGATTCTTCGCCGCTTCTTCTGAAGCCGCAACAACACAGAAGGCCTTCATCAGCGCCTTAGCTCCTTCACCTGAGGCCATCGACAAGATTGGACAATATTTCTACAAGAAGACTTCCGAGCTGATTGCGGCTTCCTCTATCTCGCTCATCAACAAGGACACTAAGAGCGTGAACATTGTTGGCGATGTTTTGAAGCTCGTCCCTGTTTACTGGGCTGCTTCCGAAATCGTACGTTTTAGTCGTCGTAATCAATTGTATATTTTTTGATGACTCATTCTCTACAGGCTGGTATTCCACTCAAGGAAAAACGTGATGGACCTGGTGTTTACAGTCCCCATGAGCTGTACGAAATCCTCGGTGACATTTACCAGTAAGTAAACCGTCACCTTGACCTTGACCATTCAAGCGTCATTAATCATTCACCAGGTTCATCTTCCTGGAAGTCGAACCTGCAAGGCACATGCTCATGAAGACAAAGGTCAAAGGACATATCGAAGAGCTCTCTCATCACATCAGGACCGCCTCTTTCGGCATTGCAGGAAGTCGGGTTCGTGAAATTGCACCTCCTTCCGCTAATGTCATCTCATTCATTGCCTAAATATTCCAGTTGTCTATTGTAGGCATCTTCGGCACCCTCTTTGGGAGGAAGAAGAGTGTGCACAACGAGTTCTTGAAGCGCCTCTTCGACCTCGGCCACGAAAATGAACAGATTGTGAACGAGATCCTGGCCCTCATGGTTGGTGTTTCCGTGGAAGTCTCCCTTGGTACGTGCATTCGCATGTAACTACACCATTGCAGATGCGCTTACTTTCGATCCGTAGCTTTGACAAACGTGGTCAACCTTTTCCTTGACACTGAAGAGCAATCGACCTTCCGCACGCAGGCAATGAGTGTGGATGCCAAGGACATCAACGCGCTTGAGGCGTATGTCATCGAAGCCTTGAGTGAGTCTGATATCCCGTACCTTAAGTCTTTATTAACGGCGTCTTTCGTAGGAATCGATCCACCTTTCGCTGGAGTATCTTGTGTCGCCAACAAGGACCACATTGTCGGTTCTCTTGCGGTCCAACAAGGAGAGCGTCTCTTCTTGGATGTTGCTGGTGCTAGCATGAACGTAAGTGAATTTTGTTATCCAACCTTTGCGATCGTTCTCATTTTTGGCGTAGGTGGAGGCCTTCCCCAACCCCACTACATTTGATGTGACCCGATCTCCACGCGAAAGATACCTGCGAGCAGATGTTGCCTTCAAGGTTATCGGTGCCGACATTGCACCTAAGCCGATCGTCCAAGTACTTCGCAGCATCATTTCCTTGAAGAATGTTCGCCGTGGCCCTGGACAGTCTGGCAAGCTTCAACGCTTCCAGGACGCCTCCTTCAAGGACCTGCGGTATGCATACTTGAACAAACAGCAGTTCCGCTGCCCTTGGCCATCGAATATGGTTATCCTGTACGACGTTCCTTCATCTACTGCTTGAAGTGGAATGGAAGATACCCCTACGCCTGTTGATCTGAGGCACCCATTTTTACCTGCTAATGTATTCCGTAACTGTATGACCTCGCACGTTTGTTGGTTTAACACGTTTTGTGCTTTTGTATGACCCGCGCGAGCCTCGAAAGCAGGACAGACCTCTTTTGATCGACCACCGGCGCCACGCCGTGAGCAGGAGTTGTTCGTGGTGGATACTACTGCGGTATCGTCATTGAATTCAGTGGACGTAAGGAGAATTACAGGACCGGGGGACGCCGCATCACACAGCTGTACACATATCGAGCCGTTGATGACGCAGGCTCCGATTCCGCATCACAGCATTTGACTGTCGGCCGGCTTTATATATTACTTCGGCACACCAACTACTACAGCAGCCCACTCCCTCTCCTCGTCCTGACGCTACCGTTACATCCTACCTTCGCCGTCTGATCAACTACTGTTCATGCAAGTGTATCTGTCTTCATGGCTGACATCCATTTGCTAGTACTCATCCACGGCATGTGGGGTAATCCCTCCCACCTCGCTCATATGGCGAAGATTATCCAAGAGGTCAAAGGAAGCACAGATGATGATGTTTCAGATGGGCCCCAACTTGCTGTTCTAGTCGCCGAGACAAATCGCGACGAGTCCACATATGATGGAATCGACTGGGGTGGCGAAAGAGTTGCTCGGGAGGTATGTTATCGTTCTCACATACGCGCTAGCTGTGATCCTGACCCTTCGTAACTCCCCAGATCCTGGATGAAGTCAAGAAGCACCAGGATCAGGGGAGAAAGGTTACTCGCTTCTCTGTGACGGGGTATAGCCTAGGGGGCCTAGTGGCGCGATATGTTATTGGGTATGCTATTTCCTGTGCCATGCCGTATACGTATGTGCTGAACTCGAGCCCGTTAGTCTTTTACACCAGAACAAATTTTTCGACAAAGTAACACCTGTCAACTTTAATACTGTAGCAACACCCCACATAGGCATACCTAGATTCCCTTCCACATTCTCTGCCATTGCAAATTTCATCGGTCCAAGGCTTCTCTCTCGGACGGGAGAACAGTTCTTCTGTGTGGACAAGTGGTCTCCGAAGGGCAAACCCCTTATCGAGGTCCTTGCAGACCCAGGTGAGCACGTGTTCTTCGCCCACTATGTGCGTGTTCTTAATAAAACTTTGCGTAGACCACATTTTCTATCAGGCACTGCTGCTATTCCCTAATGTCACAATTTACGCGAACGCGTAAGCCAACGGTCGCTAGATGAGAAGTGTAGCGCTGATCATCTCCCAGAGTCAATGACTTGACGGTTCCTTATGTTACCGCAGCAATTGAGAAGGTTGATGTGTTTTGTGAATACGAGAAAAATGGGATCCAAATGTATGTATTTAATAACGAACTCCAGACTTGTCCACTGAGTCTTCTTCAGAGAGTTTCACGAAGAGTACAAGCATGTTATCAAGTCATATGGAATCCCGTCTTCCCCTCCACCTCCCAAAGAACGACCAAGTTTCTTTACGAGGCTTCAGAACATGACACCCCCAGTGCCTCCCCTTCTTCAGCGTGGATTCCCTCTGAATATGGTCAGTCAGTTTAGCTTTGCTGTTGTGGACTTGAGTTCATACTACTTATTATTCACAGTTGATTTATGCGCTTCTTCCGGTGATTATCCCTACATTCGTTTCCCTTGCACTCGTTCGTCTCTCGATCTCGTCCCGTAAATCACGGAATCGCCTAAAGGCCCTTGAACTCGACACCAACGAAGAAAGACTTGTACATGTGATAGCAAGGCTCGAGACCGAGATTGAAAGTGTCGTTGTTGACTTGTACGATGATGCCCAGGGCACCCCTTTCTCTCCTTCTCTCGCACCCATCAAAGAACCTGTCGATGGTTCCTCCCAAGATACACTGGAGCCAAGTAATCTCCAATTGAAGTCAGGGCAACCCCTGCCATCCCAGCCTATATTGACTGCTGCACAACTTCGTTCCATCGACAATCTCAACAAGATACCACAACTGAAGAAGGAGCGTGCCTTCTTTGCGGGCGTTCGAAATTCACATGCCATGGTGGTATGTCGGGATGTTCAGAACTTCAAGTTACATCTCGAAGGGGAAGGTGTTCTACGACACTGGGCAGATCACTTTGACCTTTAAGCATGACTATTTGGATCTTTTATACCCTTACGTGAGGTTACATTATCTCAGATTCTTAGATTGGACATTAAACTCGACATGCTTGTGTATAATTGTCGGCGCACTTTACTCTTTACTATTGTTCGGTATCATGTCGGCTTGAAAGGATTTAGTAACTCCCTTGCTACATTACACTTTCATTACCTCGATCATCTTTCGCATCTCCTTGCGGTATTGTCAAAGTATTGTCTGGGCAAAGGTCGTTCACAAGGTTACGCTGTCGTCGCATCAATAGTATGTAGTCATTAACCGTATGCCGAGAGGTAACAATCGACTCGGACGAGAAAGGTCGTTGAACAAAGAGCAACTTAAATGGCCCCATGGGCTATCGCGGCCACAAAATTCGGTCCCTTGGGCAACTAAATCTTGAGCCACTCGTCTGGCAACGCCTTTCAAGCTTTTCATTATAAAAGACTTGAAAGATCCACCTTCCCTGGTACGTTGTCCTTTCCCTGCCCAAACTTCGCACACCTGCACACAGAACTTGAGCACTCATAATAATCCTATTGACCAAGATGCCTCCCTCTCGCAGTGTGGCTCGACGACCAGTTAAAGCTCTAGGAAGTCTCCAGCTTGTAACTCACGCAAACAATCCAACCAGTGAGTATTACTTGGATACCACGTGACTCACGCAAGTGGCATAGTCGTACTGACCATTCTGGCGAGCAGAAGTGATCACCGAGCTTGCTTATATCACGGACGAGCGTTTGAACTCTTCTGGCGAGAGTTCTCAAGCTCAGAGTTCCATCAACGCCGAGTCGGATGCGCCGCTGGACGTGTCATTCGACGAATTCATCAATGGAGGTTAGTCTGGTTGTCCGTTTTATGTTCCCGAACTCGCTGAATGTTACTTGATTGTCGTGACAGTCAACTCTCGAGGTCGAGGCACAGGTGTAAGACACAGGAGGATGACCGTCGAGCAAGCAGATGCTATATTGCTCGTCATGGTACGTATGTTCCCGCCCTATCCGTTCGCACTCAAGTAACGGCATCTACTTGTAGGTTCAAAAAGGTCACGTCGATCTGATCGCGAGCCAAGACGATCCCTCCGCGATCGAGACAATCAGAATACTGCCGGAGGCTAAGAGGACGTGAGTGATAGGTTTTCCCAGTCGATATAGACATACGTCATCATACTCACATTCTGCAAGACTTGCGGCTTTCCTTCCCAAATTACGAGGATACGGCGATGTCCCTTATGACCAAGAGTACCGAGGTGCCATTGCCTTGGCCAAACGTCACTTCTTCCCTAACGGGAGAGCGCCTACGAAGAAAGAGGTAAAGTAGCACTATCATCTCCCTGATGGTCACTCCTGTTGATAGCTCTTTTATCATTTTAGTTGATGGCACTACTTCTCCAGTCTTACCAAGAGAGGAGAGAACTTAAATCACGCTTGAAAGCCCCCATTCAACGCCCAGCAACACGGACGCTGAGCATTCAGACGAGCTTGGCGAGTATTGAGGCCGACGCTTCGTTGGACATTGGAGCAGCGAACGAAATGGAAGAGGAACAACCAGTGCTAGCTGGTATACCGGATACCATCGATCAGCCCAGCTCTCGAGGGAGTGGAGAGCCGCGGAACAACGACAATGGGGTGGATATGGTTCCTGATAAACCTAACCTAGCAGCTCCTCCGGCGAACCAGCGGCCGTGAGTATCATTGCCTTTTCACAACAAATACACCTCAATGATCCCCGTTTAGCAACATCGACCACAATTACCAAATGCCTCCTGAACCTGAAAGGGAGCCAGCAGTATCGCTCGCCCCTCCTTGTACCCCGTGAGTATTATAAAGGAGTGTTTTCAACTAAATCTGACGTCGAGGGACTCTGTTCCTTAACCAGCGCACCTACGAGATTCGTTAATCCTTATATGACCCCGGTCTCGAACCCTCGACGCGGCGATCACACAATGACGGTACTACCCGATTCACCGCCGTCGCCTACTCCTTCGATTCGCGCATCTCCGTCGCTCGCACCCGATGTAGAAACCGATTCAACGGTCTCTGGCCAGCCACCTCTTGTTGGCAAAATCGAAGAGATGCTGCAAGCTTCCGCTACGTCTCAGGGCATGCTCATCTGCATATGGGAGAGGTTCGTAGCCATGGAATCTAATATGGTGAGTATTTCAAGGCCTTTCTTCTTCATTTGAAGCAATCTGACACACTGTCTGCTCAGGTGGCCATGTTGCAGAGGGAGAGGGACTGGTTCAAGAAGGAGTATGAGCATACCAAGAAGATGCTTGACGAAAGCGAGCGAAAGCTACGAGAATCTAACCATCAGAAATGGAAGTTGGCATGCTGGGTACAATCGCTATTTGCAGGTGAGAGGAATTGGTTCCAAGAGCAGATCGCCATGTTCAATGTACGTATCTCTGTCAGCTCAAAATGTTTGATAATATTGTTAAGTAATGCCTTGTGACAGGGGATGATGGCCAGTTGGCAAGATTTGCAGGAGCCAGCCACTGGTGGCACTGGCAATACCGACGAGTGGATCGTACATGACGCAGGAATGCAGAATGTCGACTCGGTTCAGAACACAGCGTATTATATGTAGAATGCCATGTACTATCACCGGCTTTCTTCTTTCTCTCCTCAGGTGCGCATGCTCGGTCTGTACATTACTTTCCACCCACTGTATATATGGACTAGTGATTTTCTAGCAAACCATGTATTAATTTTGCAACTAGGGTAGTTGTGGGGACGTGCAATTATAATGCTATAGAGATCTAGTCCGCAATGAACACCCGACTCTTACAACCAATCAACCAACAATGCCCAAAAAAACACAGCCATTAAAATGCAAAAAGTCCATGCGTGTAGTGCTACAATTGAAAAATAATCGTGAAGCGGGTTGAGCGCACAGCGCCATCATAGTTGTCGTGGCTGATCACATGCATAGTCACCGAAGGGGGTGAATAGGGAGAAGTTTAAGCGAACATCACGCTGCGGCGACGAGACGTGACGATGATAAAGTCCGCTGGGAGGATGGATGCTCGCTGAGGCTTGCGAGTCACCCCGGTGACGCGCTTCCAAGCGCTAACGAGCCTGCGTTCGACGAACCTCGTGCAGGAGAAGCGGGACTTGTGCCTGTAACTAATCGACTGGTGAGCGGACGCATACGGGGAGGTGTTTGTACTACTTACATTGGCTTGGTCTCCACAATTGGCCAGGACTCGGGGGAGTGGTAAGCACGGGATGGAACACCGATAGGCATGATGATCGAGTTGGATTAGATTAGGGAAAGTGTAGGTTGGAAGATAAGTGGGGTTTAGTTTCACAAGTAAAACAGGGCGTCAGAACCGTCGCAGACGAGAAAGAGTGGAACGCCCGAACTCGCAGAGAACGAGGCTAGTTGTTTTGTGGTGGAGGCGAATACGAAGGATCGCAATGGAGAACCTTGCGTTTCTTATACAGTGGCCGTAGTGACAGACCGTGGTGGCATGATTCACAAATAACCTGCAGAACAAAAAGGGTGTAGAATGGATTTCGTTGTCCAAGTGAAGGAGATTCGTTGTCTAGTTCACTCGCGTAACATAGAAGCGTCCCAAACAAAAAGGATTAATGTACAATACTTGCCTTGTTTGGACACACTCTTTGTCTTAGGTACTCGAGGCCGGCGCCCACAAATCCAACCTATCATGAATTACGGAGTTCGAGGTTTATTAGAAGTACGGGATGACATGATGCATGAACGGTCATAGAACATCAACCCACTTGTCTGGGCCATCATACACGGCAAACACGAGGGTGAGGGGAGAAGTTGCTGGGTTTGAAATTGTGCCTAACTTGATGTATTAGGATTCAATCACTATACTACGCTAACACTTAATGTACCAGGAGGGCCCCCCCACCCTCGAAACGGCCGTTGGGAAGGAGCATGACTTATACCCCGATCGATTGCTTTACTGTTTATAAGAGCACTGAGCGATTGAACTTCCAAATCGACGCCACATCCACAGTCACCACCATGAGTTCAAGTGGTGTTCAAAGCTTTCTTCCTGACGGGGATCCTCCTTTAACCACATTTCGTAGCAACATCGGGGCCAGGAATGGCTTCTCAACCTCTCAACTTTGTCTTCAAGGGAGCACTGCGCAGTATCCGAGTAGACGCCCTCCATCGAGTCACTCTGATGCACGTCTTTCTCGACATCGCGCGAGACGTCCAATACAAATCACTTTTCTCTAACATTGCGATCGAAAAATGCAAGTTTTTCCGATTGAAAACCCCCGTCACGCAAGGTATCGGACAAGAAAGGATACTTGAACCGGGACAACTGGGAGCAGGTTGAGGAAACAAATCCTATAATAGTGCTCGCTGGAAACTCCGAGACGTTTGATCCCCTACTTGTTTATCTGATCATTAAACTCAAAGAGGGTGCGTCTTTTTGTTCACGCCTGGGACCGAATTAACACCATCGCATGTACTCAGATGAATCCATCAACGCCGTCAACAAAATAAAGGCAGAGAGTAGTGACCTCTTTTCGTGTTTGAATATGGAGGTGGCAACTTTCCTCGATTGGACCATGGACGACGTAAGACGGAATCTCAGAGGTGGAACATATTCACTTGCAGAAGATGGCGGTGGTATCACTCCAAACGACATCATGGTCTTACAACGGCGACTGGCACGTCGTCGCATCTACCAGGCATGTCACCAGGCACATGCCACACCTGTGCGACTGCTGAATTGCGTCCATAAGGGCGTAGAGAACGACCGCGATTTTCTCAATGCCCAGCAGTTCAACGGTAGCCTTTTCGACCGCATTTTCCAGGCCGCCACCCCTTCTACGAAGCCTACAGTAGAAGACAGCAGAGAATTTGCTGTATTCTACAACATTTTACGATGCTTTCAACAGGATGTGAATAAACTCGTTGCTGAAAAATTATCTGCGCTCAAGACCGGTAACTTCACTGCATATTTCGTCCAACCTCCCTTTTTCGCCGAAAGTGAGAAGGAGTTCTTTCGATACAGCACGTAAGGCACTCCAAGGTTCCTAACGTATCTGAGGGCTAATATGCTGCTGCGTAGAGATATGCCGTGGCGTTTTCCAATCTTGCTTCGCTTGTCAGAGTCGGAATCAGGTGCTTGGCGTAAACTCACTCCGAAAAGTGACTTCATGCTCTATGCTCCGTAACATCATTTCCCCTTCCTCGTATCCGAAGTGATTTCCCAGAAGGACCAGAAGGACTGTTACCGCATGCTTCTCTATGCCATTACGCTCGCCAGGATTGGGACCTACCTTACGACTGCCGAGGCGAAAACGAAATTTTTCGTTGTAGCTCTCTATCTTGACAAGAACATGATCGCATCGCGATACATTGTTATGCAGACGGGAAGCGCCGGTGGTGATGCAGTGAGTTATCCAGCGACTTGGTAGGAATGTGCTAATGAATAACAGGACAGCATTTTCCGCAAGGATTTTAATCTCGCCGGTGAGATAGATGCGGCGGAGTTCGCTCGTGAGATGTATAATTTAGTCGCCGAACTGAGGAAGATATCCCCAGATTTGGACAGGGATAAGAAGAAGCTGCTCAGCAGCATCAAAGCAGCCGCCAATGACATCATTACCCTTCACTCGAGGACCATCCCTGCAAAGACTGCAGGTTGCACTCCCTTATCCACGGTTGAAGAAGGAGACGAGGAGGACGAGGGGACGGAACAAGAACCCGACCAGGATGACGACGACCCGGGTATTTTCGGAGCAAAAAATATCCAACTCATCCTTCAGCAAATGGACTATCGCTTCGAACATGTTGCTTTTGTGGTACGCTTTTATGTTATTAATCTGACCGTGACTCGTTCTCCTTCCCAGTTTCCTAACGTTGCTTTGTTCCGCCACAAACACAGCGACCGGTATGGACCCCTTAAGTTCGTGAAAACAGAACACCAACACGAGGTTGATATCATGCGATACCTTCCCGGACTCAAGTTACCCACGAACCATACTGTCCAATGCGAGTTTTCGACAGTAGAAGGCGGTACTGTCATTTCGATGCCACCCGCAGGACGCTCGCTCACAGAATACAAACGTCTCAACGAGCAACTCTGGTTTGTCGCAAACCAACTCGTCGAGGCAGTGGAATTCATGCACGAGCACGAAGTAGCCCACATGGATATCAAACCTAACGACGTTCTTATTACCTCCTATGGACGTCTCCCCGTCATTGATTTTAGTTCGGCCATTCGCATAAAGAATTCGCAGAAGAAGTACCGTGGGGTTATCGGCACAGAGACATTTATTGCCCAAGCATGGGGGGCCTTACCATCCCTTCCAAGCCGACCTCTGGAGCTGTGGACGGACTCTCGAAGAGCTGTGTGCACACAGCCGCGAATCGCCCGACCGATCATTAGTTCTCCACTTGGCTCACAAACTTATGAACGAAGATCCTGCACAGCGCCCAACGATGACCGCAGTTCGGCAGCTGCTGGCTTCTCGGGCATCAGACGATGCTGGCGTTGGAGGAAATTCTCTTGAGTGAGTCATAGGTCCATCGTACGTCAGGGCTTATAACCTGCTTTGAATGAAGTTCGCTGCCGGGAGTGGTCGTTGGCGTCGCTTGATCCACTCTTTGATATCCTGAAAGTGTATGTTGCTCGGTGGTCATGGCTCATCACCACCCCGTTGGATTTCGCTCTGATTTGTTGTACAAGACCGATGTAACAACCTCATGTACTACAATAATTTACATCGCGATGAGTATCTTCACTTCGTGGACACCAGGCTCGAGGAATATAATGCGTAGGAAGCGGATGAAGGAAAAATTACTTAGGAATGACCACGAGCGAGCCTGAGTAACCGCAAGCCTTTCGTCATTCAGGTCTCAGATCTCAGAGTGGCGGCTCCCTTGTTGGCCACCTGCCTCGAGACCAGGGGATCATGGCTCGTAAGGTTTTGAGCCACGATGACGTCGAGTCGATCCAACACCTGCAACAAACCAAACGCAGTTCTTTAACTTAGAGCCCGCCAGAAGCTCCAGATAGCGGCATTTGAGCGGGAGACAAAGCCTAGTTCGCTGCTGGCGCCATGGACTTGTCCGTATCAACAACCCTACAAAGTCTGGTACACTTCCTGACTGAGTTTTTGACACGAATGCCAATCGCCTGGCTTCGAATAACTAGTAGCTAAACTCATTTCTCAGATATTGGTGTATCAAACACCCCGAATGTTGGATGTCGTGGTCACTCATCAGGTCCGCCAACCTAATTCGCCTCCTATGGGGACCCGTCTCGTAATCAGTGTCAGGAGAACGCAAGCGCGGGTAGTTAGTCAACGATGCGCGCTTTTGGGACCAATTCTCCACTTCCATCCCATCCCAAATAAGCTCGGCAACCAGACTCTTCAACTTGTCCACATCCTCCTTGAACAGATGGTGACATTCACCGAGTGTAAGCCGATTGAGCGTGTACCCCTTGTCTTTGCGGACGGCGAGAGCCTCGTAGAGGTCTAAGGCAGAACCACAGTGGAGGCGGTCCAGAATTTCAGATCTGAGTGACGTTCATGCAGGATTGTAGTCGTGAGGAGGCTACCGTCGGCAGCATGATGAGGACATGAGGACGCTTACAGACGCATCGGACGTATTGGCGATGGCACTGGTAAGCCTTGTCAAGGCCATCCACATGGTGATGGGCCAGTAATCTATTGCGGGCCACGTACTTGCTCTTTGACTTATGGCTCCCTCTTGGAATGAACTCACCATCAGTTGACTTGAATTGCAAGGAAGGCCACGGCCAATCGGCGTGGGGGCCTTTCGTTAGCGAAAGAGTCTCGAGTACAAGATCGGGAGTTCCTAATGCGAGTGCATCGTAGTCATATTACCTGACTCACATACCGAAGGCCAAGGAGATACCTAGCCGAAACCGACATCGGGACGTTTACCTTTGGTAATATGAACGGGACAGTGGAGGTCGGAGGACAGCGTGGCGATAAGATGAGTAGGACCAATTCACCGAAATCACTCATCTTCGTCGTCGATTTGTCGGCGATGATTGTACCTCCTCGAGCTTCGGAATGTGAAGGTACAGTTGGACGGCGAAACTGAGATCAGGATGGGGATTCTGATGCTAGTTAGATACTACAGTGATATCCCGGATATCGGCTAGTGGTGTTCTACACTCGTTCTACACAGATTTTTCTCCACAGCGAGTGCACGCGTTGAGTGGATGGGTCACACGAGTTTGTTATGCTGTTCGGCAAAACCTGCGCAGTTTGCACAGCCACCGGTGATTAATTCGGATTGGTCTCCCCAACGTCGGCGCGGTCAACAAGTTACAACCAACCAACCGACGGCGCGGTGTACGACCTGTACAGAACTCGCCACTGCGCAGCTAAACGAGTCTGGACGAGCATATGTATACTCCCAAGACTTCGTCTTCGACGTTTATCACAGCGACAAAGTACACGTTGTCATCCATACCAACTTGCATTCTCAGGCTCCCACTCCCGACCGACAAAATTTCATACCCCTTGACATCTCTGTGCTCACAATGCACCCGCCACGGTCTCCCCCGTCGTATGTCGATACCTCGTCCTCAAACCACCGTCATCACCCTCCCCCTCTTCCGGGAGTCGCAGCCACCGCGTCCAAGTTGTTCATGTCCATGCGGAAGTCCTTTAGCCCCCCAAACTCTCCACGAAGAAAGAACGCTGATAATCAAGTCCGTCGCTCTATGTTCAACGTTGACCTTCCAATTCTTACATCCTTCTCTGATCAGCGTACTGCAATGTATTCCACCCCTGAGGAGAGACATCCATATAATCCCTCACGTGCTTCCCGCTCGCGTAATCTCGAGTCCTCAGCCAACCGACCAACCATAGAGCAAATTGCAATGGGTCTTCATGTTTCTCGGACACCCCATCTCAGACCCGTTCCTAACCCACTCCAGCGACACTCGTTTCCCGTTTCTCCCTCGCACCGCAGCCTAAGTCCCCCCATTCAGACTACCCATTCATCGCCGTATGACCCCGATACCTCGACGTCCTCATCGCAGTACCGTACGCGACACAACCTTCCTCCGCCCCCATCACGATCCTCCATGAAGAAAACGAGTGCTTCAGGCTCGACCCTTGCCCCACCGCAGCAGCGATATTCATCGTCTGGTGCCTCCCCCTCAGCATCCACGGTTACCTCGGGCGGTCCTGCTACGCCAGGGTCATCACGACCAATGTCATCCCTGAGACTTCGGGTCTCCAAATTTATACCAGGATACCGTCCTTCAAGCTTGTCGTCCTCACTCGGACGCGCAAGCTCTTTCACATCATCTGCCAGTGACAGCTCAAGACCCATGACCCCACGGAAAGCAGTTCGATTTTCTTCCAGTGTACTAGCGATAGACGAGCGTTCGTCTTGACCCTATAGATTTTCTGCATTCGCACATGCTACGAGGATTAACGTCCACCTTGTACGGTCTCATTTGTTTTTCTACGTCGCATCTTTATTACGATTCATAGGACATGATTCTCGTTAGTACCACCACACTTAACTTGTTTTTTTTCGATATATTATTCACTGTAGCACACATTTCACGACCTGCATGACTTTGAGTCTACTGGCAATAGATTGAGCTGACTAATAAAATGTATGTCATCACACATCAAGTGTGGCTGTGAGGGGACGTCTGCACGATATTGCCTGTCACACTTTTGTTTTGGCCTTAGAACTTGTCCTCAGCTTTCGACGCAACGACATCACGCTATAGCTAGACTCACTGCAACATCTCTTTCAATTCCTAACGAATCTTACGCTGAGCTCGGGGCCAACGTCTTATCTCCACAATGGCACCAGTAGAGACCGAATATTATGACTTGGTGCGCAGTTATGTTCTTCACGAAGACGGTTTAGGGCGTGCTGACCGTTCCCTCTTTGTACCGTTCACATGGCCCTCGGTATCATAGCTGGGAGTCCCAGTAGACGTCAACGATACAGATTTGAAGAAGGCATATCGAAAGCAAGCTATCAAGGTCAGTGGGGCATCATATTCATGTTGCCCACGGCTCAGATTTCTGTTCCATGCATGTGGCGATCCCATTATATGGCTGTGCTCCTTCTCATGTGATCAGTACCACCCGGATAAGAACCCCTCTCCCGATGCGGAGGAGAAGTTCAAGGAAATAAGGCAAGTTGTCCCATTAATGACCATCACGTCAAAGAAGGGTGTTCTAACATGTATGCCTCGTGTCAACAGTAAAGCTTATCAGGTCCTATCTGATTCGGTATGTGGTGATTTGTCCCCTATAACCGTACAATATACTGAGAGTCTGTTTAGAATCTCCGCGCTGTATATGATAAGAATGGAAAGTCGATGGTACGTTTTGTCACTTGGGGATTCGTGATGATATTCTAATAGGCGCGCCTTGACGGGGTTGGACAGGCGGACAAGGAAACCACTGATGTGGAAGACGCTGCCATGTTCTTCGCAAACGTTTTTGGAGGAGAGCGATTCAGGGATTACGTACGTCCTTCTGACCGCCTCCCCAAGATCACATACCAATTAACTTGACTAATTCAGATTGGAGAGATCTCTCTTATGAAAGAGATGACGTCTGTCGCACAAACTGTGATATCAGACGAAGAACGTGAAGAACTCGAGAAAGAGGGTATTATTCCACCCTCTACACCTCGAGAAAAGGTTTCGACACATCCGCCGGAATCTGCTGCCACTGACCAAGCAACTCCCCTTGATACATCCGCTGTGGCGCTCAATACGGCCGCCAGCGAGGGAGCGTCGAGGCCCACATCGATGGCCGACCCTATAACTCCAGCGAAGAACGGCACAAAGAGTGCCCCTGCCTCACCCTTGAGGGAAAAAGAGAAGGAAACGAACATGTCATCTAAGAGACGGAGCAAGTTGTCGCCGGAACAGAGAAAGAAACTCCAAGAGCTCGATGATGAACGTAAGAAGGCCTTAGAAGAGCGCGTAAAAACCTTGACCACGAAGCTGGTCGAGCGTCTCCGGCCATTTGTCGATGCTATGCATCCTGGGGATAAAGACGACCCAGAGACCAAATTATTCCAGGACAAGATCAAGTTGGAGGCAGAAGACTTGAAATTGGAGAGCTTTGGTGTTGAGGTGGGTCAGTCTTCCTACTAGGTCGTTCGCATCGCTAAGGAAATTGTAGTTGCTCCACGCCATAGGCACTGTTTACATCATGAAAGCGACTTCCTTCTTGAAGTCAAAGAAATTCCTTGGGTTGTAAGTTTTTGGTCTTCCGCACACATTTGGTGCTCACCGTATTTAAGTGGAGGCTTCTGGGCTCGGATGAAAGAGAAGGGATCTGTAGCAAAGGATGCTTGGGGTGTGATAGGCAGCGCGTTAGTCTAACCTTTAAACCGTCTGAACGAACACATACTCATCTCTCCCCTTTGCGTTCACCAGCCTTAGTGTCCAATCGTTGGTACACGATATGGAGAAGCTACAGGCCAAGGGTGAAGTGGCAGAAGAAGTGTTGCAGGCACTTGAGGCTGACATCACTGGCAAGGTACGTACATCTTAGTAATTTCCCCTTGCCTACCGTTGTCATCCCTTACTAAAATCCTCGCACATCAGATCCTACTCGCCTCTTGGCGAGGAACTAGATTTGAAGTTGTACAGGTGCTTCGAGAGGTAAATCATCTGTCCACTTGACCGAATACGCGCTAGTCTAAGCGGATCTCTAAAGGTCGTGGATAACGTCCTCAAAGATCGAGATGTCAGCGACCAAGTATTGCTCAACCGGGCAAAGGTATGTGTCTGCTGAGGCAAAGTTGCCTCTGCTACCCACTTACCGAACGTCGACAGGGTCTACTGATCATTGGCCACATCTTCAAGACCACCGAGCCGGATGAATCTGACGAGGATCGCCGAGAACTTGAACGGTATGTTTTATAGAGATCTCCTGCCTGATTATCTTTAATCCTCCTAAACTAGCATTGTTGCTGATGCCGCCTCTGGAAAATTGAGGAGCCAGCAACTTCGTACCCAGGCGAGGGCATGGAGAGACACGAAACCTACGACCCCCAAAGAGTCCATGGACCACAGCAAGGAGGTCCCTTCCTCATGAGACCTATTTATCTGACTGAATAGACTTGCATTTCTACTTTTTTTCCTGGATACCTCGTCTCGTTGATTCTACGCCACAAACTTTTAATTAGGACGTCTCTTTTCTTTCGAGTCGCCGCCGTTGAGTAATTGCTTCGCAGTCAATACACGTAGATGATGGAACGAAGGCCTATGGATCAACCGTTGTCCAGGTCTGGTTATGGAGGCTCATCTACACTTCATCGTCTTGCAGAAGTAACGCCTACCACAGTTCGCTGGTACTCCTCTCTTACCTAGGCAACAAACCGATTGAATTGCGTAAAGATCATATAGAGCGCAACGACGCACCTCAGAATAGAATTGATCGTCAACGAGTAAGCGGAAGCCTGTCCAAGCCAATCCCTTGGTAACGGTCATGCATGCTTTGTGAGCCTCCGGGCTTCTCGCAGATTCTGCAAAGGCCGGCGTGTGATTACCTCCATTTGGCTGCTTAGGAAGCCCTACGGAATAACC
>JBBPJZ010000263.1:0-26023 GCA_038089015.1 Chalciporus aff. trinitensis | reverse complement strand
CAGAATCTTTCTCCGCTTGCCTATCTCTGCATACTTATTCGCGCCATCGGGAGGACCTCTAGCGAAGGCAGGCCTCTGGATGCTGGTACCTCGTATCCGCCCCGACCGTTTCTTGATCTTGGCTAGCTTTCCGTCGGGCAGGCAATCAGCAGCTCCGAGCCCTCACTCCGGTATTCCGTCATCGATCAAGTAACATCCAAGATAGGACCAAAAGCATTCTCTCACCAGATCCGATTCATCTTCTATTCTGCCTTCCACTTCTTTTCATTCACAAAAAAGCAGCTCTCACCCATAATAGTTGTTAGTACAGAGTCACAGGGAAATATGTGTCGTGAAAAGGATACTCCTCTCTTCTTCTGATACACTCCGCTTTGAGAAATGTTCCATGTTCAATATGAGGCGGCTTCCCTGCGAAGAGATGAAGGTTATGTCAACTACCCACCTTTGACGGGGGACTTACCGCCACTGAATTAAGCGACACCGACCAGCTTACAAGATTCGTCGGTCAGCCCACGCTTTAGGGCTTTGGCATGACACGTACAAAAATGCAATCACAGACCGCCGATCATCTAGTCCACACATGGATAAAGACGTACCGCAAAGCACTGTAGCAGGCCGGTCAGATTGCGACTGCGAAAAGATGGAAGCAGTCACTCACAAAACAAAGCGAGATACGCACCCGTAGCGTCTCGGACAAGAAATGACACAAGCGGTGTCCGCCCCCAACCCACTCGAGTAACAACGACATGCTTGAAGATCGTCATACCCATCATCGTGCTCTGTACCATCAAGAGGACAATTCTGGAACAACGTGGTCAATGGACTATCACGGGATTTTCAGGGTGCTGACGAAAGCTCACCCTTGGAAGAGCGGATCACGACGTGGACGAACTAGCATGCATGTCTCAAAATACGTGATGGAATGGGCTCTGGCTATACAGATTCCTCCGGTAACCACGTCCACAAGGATAAGTCTTCCAAGGAAGAATCCCACCCTTCGACTCCTATTGAAGAGCGCAAACACTGGGCAAAATTAAGTGCTCTTAAACAACCAGCTGAGCTGGGCTACCTCTCGTGGCAAGAACGACCTCGACCATGAAGGTCGAGACTTGAAGTATGAGGATCATATACTGGAACCACAGCGTGCATAGATTATCAGCTAGGCGCCCAGACGACAAGCTCCCCGAAATGCCCTGATGAAATCTGGTGCCATCAGCGACCTTATTGGTATGACGCTATGTTGGATCACCTGGCATACATTTGCGAGACCAACGGAAAGTAGCGAAGATAGAAGTAAAAACATTTGCGGATACAGCCTCGCATTCTACGGGTGACATCGTTGAGTTAGTGCTCGAGGCAATATGATAATGTGACGGTACATAAATACTTACGGCCAGATGTGCTCTGTTTCGTCTTCCAGCGTCAAGAGGCAATCCCACATCACGAAAGTGAGCGAAGCAACTGATTTCATATTTGCGAGTGAGCCAAACGAAATGCTTCACATCATGGATAAGACGCACCCATATGAAATCCCACATCATGCAAAGCGAGGAGACTTTCAAGAGAAAAGCCAGAATCAGTGTGAGCTGATACCATCGCGCCTTGGGGGCCCAGGAGTCAGAAAGAAGGCACCCATGGCAGCAGTAGTCCACAGCTTTAAATCTCCTGACTGGTTACGGCAAACTTGAAGCCATCGTCTAAAGTTGGTTCACGGTGGTAAGAGGATGGTATGGTGACTCAACGAAGAATTTTGTTCAATACAATTCTGTGAGTCTGTGGGTCCCTTGAAGAACTTTTTGACCCTTCAGTAAGCAGTGACGTCTTTTGACGCAGAAGGACGGGGGGTGGTAACTTTGCTCACCGCTAGGGTAGTTTATCTGAATCTGATAAGACTCTCGCATGGGTGTCGAATCCGGCCCTTTCGACCCTTCCGAGTCTTCGAATTTGTGTCAAACTGCCTAGCAGAGTTGACGTTGTGCATTCTTTAGGCCGTAGTCGGATAAATTAAACCAGCGGAATGAGCTAATGTTGTACTAACTTCGAGGGTCCCCCACCTCTGCGACCCTTTAAGAGGTGCTCAATTCCAGTGAGGCCAAGTTGCGAGGTCGTGTCAGTTCGTCAATTTGAGCAGCTGAGCGGACCGCTTGTACGTTAGCTTGAACCTCGAAATGGATAAGGCTCTGGGCTCTAGTCCGGGATCGCATGTACCCCGCCCGCCAGATGTGCGAGATTATGGCGCTATGTCCCAACAGACGAGTCGCGATCGGCGTTGGGTACCAGATCGTTATTACTGAGCTCTGCCCTGACCCCGCGACCTGACTTCAGAATTGAGCACGCCTCTTGGATTGCATGATTGTTTCAGTCCAGCCTGAAGGGGAAGGTTGTGACGATTGGCGCCCAGGGTACCCTTCAGTGAGACAAGTACGGACGTAATAACGGCTTAGAATATGTAAATAACGAGAAAAACGAGACAAAGAGCCAAGTCTACCGACGGGCATGCATCCAAGACCAACCAGCCTACCCATTAACATGCACCTCCACCCCCGCATCCACCTCCAACCCATCCACTACCCGAATTGCATTCGGATCCCACCCCATCTCCTCAGCCCGACACTTGAGCCGAGGATCCATCGTCTGCAGCGTCTGAGGCGGCGTCACCGGCGTTACGCTCACTGACGCAGGTGGGGGTTCGTGCTTGTGCGATGAGACACCTTCCATGGGAGATGGCCCCGGATCATGGTCGGGTTCGTCAGAGGATTGTCGCATGTCCATGCCATCGTCCTCACGGTCGTCATCTTCGCTGTCCGAACCAAGATCCATCGCTTGTTCAACGGACATGACCATCTCGACATCGTGATCGTGATCATGGTCATGATCGCCCTCCGCTTCCCCATCCATATCTACCTCCGCATGCTCGCCGTCATGATGTGCCTCTGGCGAAGGCACTGATCCGGATGCAGATGCCTCGTGTCCGCTTCGATCCCGGTCCCGGTCTCGACCTTTATGATGTGATGACGACGCATGAGCATGTTTCGACGAGCCATGTTTGGACTTCGACTTTTCCAATTTCCGAAGTACTTTGGCAATGTACTCTTTCGCAAACTTCTTGATCTTGGCAACCTTTTCGTCAGATAGGGAATCAAGGCGGCCTTCTTTATACGACGACGATTTCTTTTCTTTTTCAGCAATCAGATGGGTGAGCTGTTTGTCAGACGTAGTTGAGTTAGTCGCGTGCAACGAAGCCATACGTACGCAACGCACCTCTTTGGCATACTTCTTGAACACGTCAGACTCCATCTTGCTTGAATACTTGCTCATCACTTTCACCACCACGGCACCTATCAGCTTCAACAACTTCTTGTCCTTATTTGCCTCCTTCTCCTCCTTCGTCTGCGACTTCTTCGAAGACCTGTGCTTCTTCTTCACAACCTCCGGGGGTGGCACTGGCGGTGCCTCTGCAGCCGCCGCCGCCTCCGCCGCCAACCGCGCAGCTTCCGCCTCAGCAGCCGCATTCGCAGCTGCAATAATATCCGCAATCTCCTTCTTCTTATCAACTGATTTTTCATATCGTCCGACGATTGCTTCCGGTGGGAACGAGAGGGGTGAGGGTTCTGGCATGACGGGTGGTGGGGCAACCTTCCTCTGTTGAGCAATGAGCTTGAAGTTAATGTCGTCACCTTCCCATCGGGTTTTCTTCAGAGGCCGGTTGTCATCTTGCGACTCGATGACGATGATGGCGGGCGACTCTGAGGTTTCTTCTTCCCCGTTCTAGCTCACTATAAGCGATGAAAAGGTCTGAGGTGAAGAAAGCACGTACTGCCTTGAGACGCTTAGGTATACGGTATGCCACTTCAAGGGAATCCCAATATTCGAGAAGCTTTGATTACCTGATGTCACCATATATCCTCTCACCAACAGTCCACACTCACTTTAAGCGCCAACGACTTCATAGCCTCGTGCTCTGACTCTGCACAAACCTGCACCGGAACTCTGATCTTGGAGTCATCAACCTTGTTCCGCTGGATGAGAGGCCATTTGACCATGGCTTCGAGGGCCAGGATGGTGATCTCCACATCCTTGGCATGGTCTTGAAGGATGTTTGTCATGAGACTGAACCCTCGTAATCGCATGATTTGGCGGAGAGCAGCCTCGTTCTCCGTGATCTTGACATTACACATGAGCTCGAGGGGTGGCTGTAAAGTTCATGCCACGTACCTTTATTCGAGTGAGAAGCTTGGAAAGGACCTTCTTGCTCTGCGTTTGTCGCATCGCCTGTACGACCTTGGGAATATCCTTCTCGATGAGGGGCTTGAGTTCAGGCTGAGATAGAATCGCGAGGATTAGATACCGCATTAGAAGGTCGAAAAGGACTGTACCATATAGTCCTCGTCAAGTTTCCTGCCCTTCTTCTTCTTGTTCCCCTTGAGTCCGAGCTTCTCCACCTCTTCTGTGATACCAAGTGCTGTACGAGGGAATATGTCAAGGGGGAATGCGAAACGGGGATATATGCGCATACCGTCGAGGTAGAGGTCGTCCATGCCACCGATATCAGTTTGAGTCTTACCCCCAAGGAAGCCCACACAGTTCGGTTCACCACAGTAACACGGTTGTGCATCATGGCTAAGGTCACGAGACAATGAGCGTCGTACTACCAAAGGACTGAGATTGGCGGTGGACCGTACCCATATCGATCAACGTTGTAGTTGAATGTCAACTCCTCGTCCTTCTGGATATGCCGACTTGCAAAGATACCCATGCGAACACGTTCCCCTACTTGCCACTTGGCAACATAGCAATTGGGACTACAACTGTGGTTCGCAAAACGGCCAATCCCGCCTCGTTTGGTCGCATCGATATACTGGAGTAAAGGGTATAGGTGAGATGGCATGGTTGGAGATTGGGAAACTCACCTCATCTTTTTGAAGCATCATGAAGTAAAAGTGCTTGATGCCTTCCTCGGCATATTCACGCATGCGCTTCATAAACGAGGGATGTGATACTACATCCCCGATGTACTCGTAGATGAATGCATCTCTGGAAATTTTTGAGTAACGGGGATATATATCCATAGTATGGTAGGACGTACTTGGCGATATCCGCACCAGCTCGCAACCCAAAGCCTTTTTTCTCCGTCAGTACGATCTGGATGCTTGCGTACTCCTTGCGCTGAAAGCTAGATCCGCCGGAAAGTGTGACAAGAAGATCATGATGAGTGTCATCCCAAGCCAAAAAGTGGTGAGAAGGTATACCCACCGTTGGTTCTGGCAATGAGCCCGACAACGACAGTCGTCGAGTAGACACTCGACCTGCGTAAGCCGATTGATGCAATCAGAGCCATGTCCACATGCAGTCGTTGGGTCATCCACGCCTGCAGCCCCCAAAAAGCGCCCAACCGAAGCCCCAGCCGGAGAAAGCAAGTCGTTACTACAAATTCCAGACTACTGCTATGAGACTGGAGCGTAAAACTGACCATGGTCGTATGTGCAATCGCATGTCATGCTCTCGAGAGCTTCTCGTGAGCGTCCGAGCGTATTATACTGGTAGTGATTCTCCTGCAGCTCAACAAAAGTTGCTCGTGCGGCCTCCTCAGCCCGAGGCAGGTCCCCGATGAGCTGAGGGCCAGCACGCTTAGGCTTTGCGTTTGGTGGTACAGGAGTGCTCGATCCTGACTTTTCTCGCTTGAGCTGAGGAGGTGGTGAAGGCTCGGTCTTGATGGACGGTGTTTCGGGTGGGACTTTGACGTCTTCCGAGTCTTCGAGCATGGGTTTGAAGTCTGCCAGTGGGTGTGCATCTTCTTGCTTGACGTCTTGTGATGGTGCCGAAGAATTAGATGGACTCTGGGTCGGAGAGGGTGACTTGGTCATTGTGGCAGATGCACGTTAGTAGAGTAAGAGTGCTGGGTCGAGTGGGCCAAAATGAGTAACGATATATCAACGACAAGCACGACGTCAACGGGGGCAGCTACGACGACGATAGCGCTGGTCAGTGCGTTAGTTTGAGATATTAGATGGAGATGTAGAGATGGACATACAGACTCGTAAATTCTGTGTTTCGGTATGAAGTGGCTGGAGGGGTAGATCAAGTCTACTTCCAACGGCTACCAACTTGCAAGTTGAAGTGTAACCGACACTTGACCGTCGTCGATGTCGGTGTCAGCGTCAAAAAAGCGAAAGCGCGACGACAGCGACGACAGTGAAAAAGTCTCGTTGGCGCTGTCAGACCAGCCAAAATCACAGCTGGGCCCTGTCCTAGGTGAGTATCAACCTTGCTTGTGGACGTCGAAGATCAAGCCATTGACAACTCAAATCCACAACTCATCCACATCAACGACAGCCAATTTTCCTGCCATCAAACCATCCAAATCCACCTCTTTCAAATGCTATCGAACTGCCAATGTCGACGAGGACGACGACACCCAGTTTTCAGATCTCCCTGCACTGATTGCGGGCGAGACCGATGCGGTCGAGTTTTTCTCCTCGGGAGAAAGCCAACGAGCGTCCGTTGGGTTGCGGTGCGTTCACAGTCATTCGTATCGTCTCTCTTTCCAATATCCGAGTGCGTTCTGGGTCCTAGATATCTCGTCGCGGTCCATAACAAGCGGACGAAGACCACGACCATCCGCGAAGCACCTCTCCACATTTTGACCCACCAAGTCAAGGCTCTTAAATCTCTTAAACCCGCAGAAGTATCTACCCTACAGCGCCTTGAAGCACGGGCTGCCCTTGGCGAGTCTTTCGGCACCAAAAAGGCCATCAAAGCGCTCAAAGCCCAAGAGCGAAACAAGGTGGATGTATCCGCCATGGAGTCAGTTGCGGACCACCTACAGGAGAGTATTCAGCGTAATACGCAGGCTTTGCCCTCCAAGGGTACGTGTCTGTGCCATTTCATGGTTGGCAGAATGCTAAAACATCCTGGACAGAGGAAGCACAGGCCACAGCTGATAGTACACGGTTGATCCCATCCCATAACGCCGATGCAGAGACCCCATCCGAAGTCTACCCCTTACACAACATCATTCCCGAAGTCGAGTGGAAGGCTCTCTCGCCATCCGCCATCCTGCAAGCCAGCACCAGCAAGGAACGGTCAGACCTTCTCACATACCGACGGTCGAATTGGGTGAACCAACATTTGAACCTGATTTGCGCCTCCCCTTCCCCAAGTAAGACGCACATGTAAGTTTCCGCTCGACCTTGTTTTGGGCGCTTATCGATACACTTCTCTCCATCAGCAAGATCGTCATGTACATCGCTACCATGATGTCCTTCCGCAACCTCACTCTCCGCAAGTTCGACAAGTCGACCATACATGAAAAACTCTCATCCGTCCCTTCCGTCATAGTCGACGGCCTTTTGTCCCGATTCACCGAGACCCCCAGGGGATCAACAGAGTCAGTGCTTTCCAGTTTCCGCACTCGACTGCTACTGACGGTCTCCCTTAGACCCCAGTCAACCACACAGACCGAAACCCTTTTGTTCACCCACATGTTCGCACTCTGTCTGCGCGTTGACGACTACGCGACGGACACCACACTCATCGCGAGTGACCTGAGCCAAAAAGTCGCGACGTACGTCATCGCTCTATCGCATATACGCTCATCGCTAACGTGTAGTATTTCTCGCTAACAGAATCAATGCCCTTTTCAAGTCCTTGGGTTGTAAGATCGCCAAGCTGACCATCCATGACTTGAAACGACTTGGTCTACCCGATAGCGCTGGAGAGACGAAGAGGGCTGTTCTTAACATTCCGTTAGAGTTCCCTAAGCCCCGCGCCAAGAGACGGGCATGAGGGGGTGAGAGATGTGATGCATTCTGCTATTGCGTAAAGTTCCGTCGCTGATGCCACCCGTTCTACAGATTCGGATATCATCCTGTCTGTATGCGTCATGCTGTCAGTAAAAAGTATAAGTATACCATCGCTATTCGTTGTTGACCTTGATTTGTTGTTCCTCTACGCTTGGTGCAAACATGCGTTTCTGGAATATGATTCACGAACACTCTGAGGATGGCGAATCATAGAGCTTCGAGAAATTGTCCTCGGGCAATTACGGGAAAGTGCGCACGGATTGACTCCCTGACCACTGATAGAAGCGCATAAGGACTTGACTTCATGCGTTCCCTGCCTTCTTGTGGAGACCCTGACACTGTTTGCATTTCCAGGGTTTGACCCCTTAGAAGAGTGTGCTGAGATCATACCTAAGTAGCTAGAGAATGCGGGGAGTTCCAAGGTGACCTTGATGCGCTAGCCACAGCCTTCTATACGCTGTCTGCGAATCAGCTTCCTGCTTATTATTCTGTTCACATAGTATGAAAATATCAGCTACCACGTTGTCAGCATGTTCGGTGAACCAGGCAAGACGTCGCAGCTCGCAGATAATCCTCAAGCTTGTAAAGTGCGAGTTGAGTGCGAGTCAAACCCGACTCCAACCTTTCGTAATTTGATCTCAGCCTTGAAGTTACACGCCGAAGCCGCTATCAATTCCTCAAAGTGGCTCAGACGAATGGAATGCGGGCAGATTGACAGCCGGGCCGATGCAGTTGTAAACAAAGTTGAAAATTGGTCACGGTTGAAACAAACAACTTGCCAACAGCAACACCCCCGAGTCATTCTTCAAGTTGGTACCTACGCGTTACGGGACGTGTTAAACGCGTAAATTACTCCGAAAATGTCCGCTGCAGACACCCTTCAAATGGTTAGTGTGCTACCTGCCTGCTCTGTTGTGGTCCACATCGGTGACGCGACTTGAACTGACCCTATTCGATTGCTATAGCTTCAAACAGTGCTTGACCCTCATACCATCGTACGAGCTCTTCTCTCATCCAGAACCAGATTCTGAACGGTCAATCATTTAGTTTCCCTCTCTCGAAACCCCGTATGCCAAGTACTCTAAGACAAACTATGCTGCACCGATTTTGGAACTCCCAACGATCCGCGATATCGTCTCTCAGAGAAACGCACAGCTCAACGACGTCAACACCATCATTGAGCGTCTGGAGACCGCTCTCGAACAATTCCAGGAGAAGCGCGACCAAATTATCTCCTCGAAAAAGGCGCACGAGGGCTTCGCTTCATGCATTCGCCGTACTCCGTTGGAGATACTGAGGGAAATCTTTACGCACTGCTTGTCCCCAAGGGATTTCGTCAAGCCAAGCGCAGAGACTGCACCCCTGCTCCTGACTCGCATCTGCAGGGATTGGCGAGATGTCGCCCTCAATACACCCAAGTTGTGGTCTTCATTGTTTGTCAAGAGATCGGTGCAACACCTCTTCTATTGCCATGATTGGCTCAGGAAGGCAAAGACCTGTCCGCTCTCGTTGGAGATTACAGTATCTTCCCAGCCAGATGACCCAAGCTGGACAGGGGCAGCCCTGGCATTCTTACAGGTTCACAGTGGCCATTTGATGGACTTGGATATCAGTTTCGACAAAACTGAATGCTTGGACTTGGTGCTACAGAATGTCCCAATGTTGGAGCGTCTCTCCCTTTCCGGAGTCATGAAAAGGCTGCAAGTGGTGCCAGCGGTATCAATCGCTCAACCACGGCCTCGTCTTCGCACTCTCGCCATTTCTTCTTCCAGTTTGGACGCGACCTTTTTCCCCACCTTCGATCCAGGATGGACAAACCTTACGCACCTCACCATAACCCTCGGACCTCATCAACATCGTGTCAGAGATCCTGTTTTCTTGACCTTCCTGCGTATGTGTCCCAACCTCGTCCATTTCGTGATCTCTCCAGTTCTCGTTTCCAGAGAGGATGTCCCCGTTCCTCTATCCCATCCCAAACTCCGTTTCCTCGACATCGACGGTCTGGAATGGAGTGGACCTGTGGATATGCTGACTTTCCCCAACTTGCGCGGTCTCAGCATAGACTGTGTAACTGAGGGCAGTGCCGTTGCGGAGGACAATGTGCTTGAACAAAACGAGCATCGCATCCTTGAAATCAACATAGAATCTTATATTGAATCCAACAAGGCCAGACACATCTTCAGAGTTTTCAACCCCGGTTGGGCAGATATAACCCATCTCAGGATGCACCTCTGTGGTTCCAAAAGCATCTTCCTTTATGTTCTCGAGCTCTGCCCCAATCTCAAGGATGCCGTCGTCTCTTCGATTCAATGTCGAGCTCCCAAACGTGACAACTCTGGGAATCTCCTAATCCCAACCCCCATCTGCCATCCCATCCTTCGCTCGTTAACCATCAAAAACCCTGAAGGGCGTCTTCGTCACTTCTTGGATCAATTGACCGTGCCAGACTTGCGCCACCTCGACATCTCACTTAGCGAATACCCAAACTGGCCTCATGAAGTGTTCAAGGCGTTCTTGTCTCGGTCGCAATGTCAACTCGAGACGCTCAAGATTAGGGGAGCAGGCATATCCCTGGAGGAGCAGGAAGAGTTTGGCACATTGGTCCCTACGTTGCAACGTGTAGAGCTGTATGATCTGGATGGGCAGGGTATGGATGCGCCGGTTTACTCTTGGACTCGTTGATGCCGTTCCAGCGTAGTCTGAAGGAATACAACTTTTTGTTTTACATTTACGACCTCCCGTTTTGAGCAAGAGCACGTACTCATCCCTGGAGATTTGAAACACTCGAACTCCGCCACAGGATGAGTGTCACGGTGTATGTTTTACTGCCTACTTGCGCCTCAACGGGCATCTCGCAAGTTCCATCAGATCATATTGGTGTGGAGGAAGTCAGAATCCTTGTGAAGCGCGGTATGTCTACAGGTTGCCCCGATATAAAAAACAGTCGTTCAGCTATGGATGAGGAACAACATCCCCCGACGTTTCAGCATGCACCAAGGTAGGGATTAGTAAAACAATTTCCTCCCACTCCTCGCTTGATATCCTTGGTCCCTCGATCTTGATTGACTCGAGCAGACACCTCGAGCGCGATAGGAACGCCTTGAACGTCGTGTGTGGCCAATCTGAGTTCTGACAGACAGAGAGATGGAAGTGAGATAGGCTGGGGAAGAAGAACAAATTCAGAAGCTTGTGACAGAGGCATTTGGGGATCTTGATGTCCAGAGAACGGAGTAATGGGTGGCTCATAGGCACCTGGCGGGAGTCCAAGGAAGAGTTTTTCGACGTACAGATCTCCACGGATATGACCAGATATTCGAGGTTTGGACAAAGCTCGAGGATGTGGAGACAGCGATCGGCGAGACTGAAGTAATCCATCCTAATGTGTGTCAGGGATGACCACCCAGGGTTGAGGACCGTAAAGACGTCCTCCTCAGCGTGGTCCATATCAACGTCATGTTTGATATTCAGGATGCGATGGTGTTTTCCCTCGACAAATGGATTCTCGGGAATGAAAACGTCCTCGGGCTCTGGCCGATTGACCTCTTCATCGAAGTCATCCTCACGAATACGGAGGTAGTGCAAATTAGGCAGCATCAGCGTATCCAAGACTCTCTGGGAAGGGTCCCAATCAGATATGGCAATGTCAAGCACTTGGAGACTCGCATGGGTGATGGAGAGTGGATCTGCTACTAAGTTGTGGTTTCGCCCTGGCAAAACAACGGGAGAAAAGACGAAATGCTCGAGGTTGGGGCATACACACAGTAGTGCCACGAAAATAGGGTCCGGGAGGTCCCACTGGTCGTTTCTGAGAACTACTGCGAGGTGTGTGAGGGTCGTCCATCCTGGTTGGAAGAGTGACAAGTTCGCCATGCGAAAAACGGGGGACTGAATGACGAGAGTGTGGAGGCGAGGGTGTGGCTGAGACGCTGACAGCGAATGGTGCAATAACAACTCCATATTTCCGATGAGGTAGAGACGCTCCAGTCTCGGGGCGTCTTTCAGTAAGAGATCCAGAGTGTTTGCCTCGTCAAAGATGATGTTGAAGTTTATCACTCGACTAGTGTGGGGCTGTAACAACTCCAAGGCTGCCAGTTTCCAGCTTTCGTAGGGGGTGGCTACAGCTGGAGGGAAAGGAGGGAAATTCATGTCAACCTTGAGCGAGAGCGGGCATCCCTTTGAATTCTTGAGCCAGTCGTGGTGGTGGACTAGCCGTCGATTTAGCCACTCGACAGCCAGTGAACACCACAGTCCTGACGTATCGAGCGCAACATCTCGCCAGCCCCGACATATCCTTGTCAGCAGTTGGGGTGGAGCTTTGCCATCAGGAGTGATAGGCATCCTTCGAGGCAAACATCGCACAAAGATTTCCCTGAGGATCTCCGGTGGTAGGCGGCGGATGCACGATATGAAACCCCTGTGAGAGTTTATCGAGGACGCAATCCGCTCACGCTTTTCGCGGAAAGGCTGAGGACTGTTTCCGTATGTCTTATGACGGTATCTATGTCGTGAACCAGCGCCTGTTGCTTGGAGATGATCTCGCGGATGGCAGAGTGTTCCTAATCCGATGCGGCGTAGTTGGAATTAGAATACTTGGAATATGGCGTATCAAGACATGGAAACTGCGTTGGGCGTTAGTGATATTGTCACCGCGATAGACTGCCAATGGCAGCTAGAATATAGATATCTTACGATTTCATCAGGGTGAGGTACCGCTTGAAGCTGGAGTATCAGCCCGGTGAAGACACGTCAGCTACTACGTTCTGTCCTGGAACAATGGGATACTGTTGGTAAACTCACTATACGAAGTATATCACCAACAATCATTTTTCTCGATTGCGGCTCGCTGTCACGGTCGACGTAGTACACAACCAAGTAACGGCGTTGGCGTCTTGCGGATCCGGGATTCGACAAACCTCGCGTGACATAGTGTGACATTAATATTGACTTGTTTGATCAAGCACACCCTGGCGTTGAATCATCTTTGAATCCAATTGATTGATCTCGATGAGGAGTTTGGCCATGGACCACGCTGGAGAAAAATCGTCTGTGGCAGAGGTGGTTCGAAAGGTGAGTTCGCAATGTGCTGCGGCAAATTGAACTTGAAGCAGAGCTGATGTCCAAGCCTGCTACAGCTTCAACTCGTGCCTAACCCCAATGCTGTTGTGAGATTTCTCGTCTTTCCCGCTCTCCAATACAAAGATGCTGATGCTGATGGTGTGATGTAGTTCCCATGTGTCGATACCCCCTTTTCCAAGTATTCTAGCTCGAACTACGCTGCGTCGAGTTCAGAATTCCCAACAATCCGAGAGATCATCTCCGAGCAAAAGGCTCAGATTGACGATATCGATACCATCATTCAACACGTGCGAATCATCCTCGATCAGTTCAGCGAGAAGCGGAAGCAGATCGTGTCCTTGGTGAAGACGCACCAAGGCTTCATATCGTACATCCGCCGCCTTCCATCGGAGATACTTGGGCAGATCTTTTTGCACTGTTTGCCCACGGGAATGCACGGGCTGCCGGCTGTGCGGACCGCACCGTTGCTCTTAACAAGGATTTGTAGGAGCTGGCGGGAGGTCGCACTCAACACACCGGGAGTCTGGTGTTCGTTGGTTATCAAGCCGCCGGAGCAACAGCTGTTCTGGTACGATAGCTGGCTCAAGAGAGCGAAGGGCTACCCCCTGTCGCTGAAGGTTGATATGTCTGTCCCCTTTCCCGACTTAGGATGGAGAGACGCCGCATTGGAGCTCCTCCAGCCTTACACACGTCAGTTAATAAACCTCGTTCTCAGTTTCTGTCACTGGAGCGCCGACTGTCTGAGCCTCTTGTTCAGAAACATGCCTAGTCTGGAATACCTCTCCCTCGTCGGCAGTATGGAGGTGTTCAAGGTATACGGGCTGGTAATCGTTCAACCACTCCCCCGCCTCCGCACTCTCACTATCCATTCTCCTACCATCGACGTGAAGAGTTTGTCTGCCTTCAACCCGGGATGGACGAACCTCACACGCCTTGCAGTTCTGCTCGAACCCAACCAGTTCCCCGTTGCAGACCCCATTTTCTTGACACTCTTGCAGATGTGTCCCAACCTCGAGCACGTGGTCTTCTCCCTTGTTTCCGTGTTTCTACACGACGACTTTGGTTCATTCACCCATGCGAAACTCCGTCTGCTCGAGATTGCCGATGCCGAGTGGAACACTTCGCTTTTGCACACTCTAACGCTTCCAAACTTGTCCTACCTCAATGTTGGTGGCGCAGAGCTCGATGATGCGATCGAGGACTACATGCTTGATGACATCTTCACTCCTGACCCCACGTTACACGAAGGAAACTCGCATCGCATCTTGACGATCAAATTTCCGTACTTTTCGGACTACGATAACAAATACCTGTTCACTGTCCTTAATCCTGGGTGGACGACTTTAACTCACCTTAGGATGCCGTTCAATGTCTACGAGGACACATTCATCCGCGTCCTCGATCTCGGTTCAAACCTCAAGGATCTCGTTATATCCTCGATGGACACTGACCTTGTGATCGATCCCGATGACATATCCTACATTTCCCTGCCATCTATCTGCCATCCCGTGCTCTGTTCACTGAGCATCGGAATCAGATCAGGCCCACTTCACAGGGTGCTGGATGCGCTGACCCTGCCCGGGTTGTGCCACTTCGACCTCAGTCTGCCCGAGAGTCAAGTGTGGCCACATGGGGAGTTCAAGGCATTCTTGTCGCGGTCCCAGTGTTCGTTGGAGACGCTCTACATAAAGGGCCCGAGTATATCAGTCGAGCAACGGGAAGAATTGGTCTCGTTGATCCCTACCTTGACGGAGGTCGATCTGTTCAATGCGGAGGATGCTGTGGACGTGCCGGTTTAATCGTGGTCTGACTCGTCTCGTCAATACCTATCCTAGCTATGTTCACGTTGACGTCTCCGACGTATCAAGTCCTCGTTGTTTTCTGTAGTCCCCATACCCTTGTGCTAGATAGTCGTTGCACTGCTCTGAACCATCACTGCGATAGGGCCCGTCAAACGAACGAGAAGAAATTAGATTTTCTTTAATAACGCCACAGCATACAGAGAAAGCTATCTGGTAGCAGCGTGTGATTCGAATGAATGCTAGCAGATATCGATGGAAGAATCCAAACCGGTCTCCGAGAATACAGGGATGAGGATACAGCAAATTTGCGGTAGATCAATACTAATCACATGCATTAGAGTGGGTCCACAAGCCTCTTCATCTCTTTGCGGATGAAGTCACCCACGGCCTCTATGGTAGGCCTCCTCTGGGGAACCGGATCCCAGCATTGGCGCATGAACACTACATAGCGATCCTCGATGTGGGGAGTCTGATTATCGATGGGCTCCTCTCCCAGATACTTCAAATATACCACCTGGTCGATCCGCGTGGTACCACAATGCGGGACTTTGCCTGTGAGAACCTGGGAGAGATGCAAGCATTGAAGCTTGGAGAGCTGAAAAGAAATGGAGCAAGGACCGACCTGTAACATGATGCATCCAAACGAATAGACGTCACTCATCTTTGTGGGCTGTACGTCGCCCTTGGTGAGATCAAACAATAGGCTGCCGGTTATTCCCAATGCAAATGTGGCACTACTGCTACTGACTCGAATCTGCAAGGGTTGGCGAGAGGTGGCACTCGATATGCCAAGACTGTGGTGTTCAGTGGTTATCGAGGTTGAACCGAAGGAACGACTTCCCCATTACCACGATTGGCCCAACAATGCAAAGGGCTGCCCTCTCTCGCTCAAAGTTGACACGCGACTCTCTTCATATCTTGTCCAATTAGGCCGGAGGCGGGCAGATAGCTTGGACTTTTTACAGCCATATGCCAGTCGGTTGATCAGCTTGAGCGTTGGCTTTAACGAGGTCGCGATGCTGGATCCGTTGCTGGCAGCCCAGCGAGCACCAAGAATGTCGGTGATCTCATGCAGGCCCGCCAGTGAAGCCTGAGTGTCCGGCGAGAGAACCGCCTCTCCCTGGGTTATCGAAATGGAATCCTGGTAAACGCATAACAAAATCAGTCGCTGACACTCAGAACGAATTATCAGGAAAGTTACTTGAGTGAGATTACCATGGAGGATGTCTTTGTTGTGGTCTGTGACGAAGAGTGAGCCTGGGAACGAAACGGCAACGAGGTGAACTTACACTCTCGGAGAGCGCTCACTACACCATTCAGCTGTTACCACGAAATTAATCACTCGACCCACTTTTCGTGCGAATGGACTACTCACGGCAATGAATCGCTGAAGTGTCGTTGCCGCACTGCTGATGTCTAACCATGTAGGCAGAAGACAGCCCGCCGACGGAAGAGATAATGGGGACCACAGGGGTACCGGACAAGTGGGACTCGGAAAGCCCAAGACTTCGTCTGTCAAAGACCACTTCGAGTCGTAAACATTTTCACTTCTGCCGTATTCCCAGGCATTTATAGGCGGAAGCGAATAAAGTTGGGGGTCCTCCTGGGTTTGCCTCATCAGTATCTTTATCATGATAGGTGAAGCTGAAATAACATGAAAGTGAGTAGATTGAATCGCAGGTGCACCTCATCACTGTGGTACTCGCCCATACATGGGGCGTGGACAATATTCACTAAAGTCTGGATCATGAAGCGTCGAGAGCGCGGGAGGAGGACGAAGGGATTTTATCGAGTAAGGTGCAGTGGCGACTATTATGTGGGTAGACGGAGACGCTGAATGACAAATTCTCTGTACACCCGCACAGCTTCACATCATCTACTCTTCTTGATTTCGGAATCTTGTCATGGTATAGGGTCCTTCCCGTGATGGTGGCTCAATTGCTGTGGACATCAACCAATGGCGGATTCTAGGTTTTGCCACCTGCTCTGACAGGGTACACAGGAAATGAGTTTACATAGGTCGAGCTCGTTGTATATTAGCTCTAGGCGGTGATCTACTGTCGTTTCCCCCACACTGACTCCCTCTCGCTTCTTTCTAGTGAACAGCCAGTGACTCGTTCTAAACCACGGTTAAAAACTATGCCATCTTCCCTGCGGGAAAGAATTCAAGAATGGGTTGCTTTGCTCCGTGGTGTAATTCTCGCTCTAGTGCTTTGCAGGCAAGTATCATACAATGAAGGATGAGAGAGAAATGATGCCATTGTCTTCTCAGGGTCCCGGTACCTTTGGAGGACCAAGAATTTCACTTAGAGCGTGTACCCGGCGGAGGATTGGTTGGTGAAGATGGCTTTAGCTCGATCCGGAAGTTTTATTGGAGAAGAGGTTCTACGGTCATGGAGGTTTGTAATCGAATTTATATCACGACGATCGAATATACATTGAATAGTGAATCGATAGGTCGTCGTAAAACTCCCCAAATACGCCCACGATGCTGCCGATATAGTACAATCTCGGAGAGACGTACCAACGGTTAGAGCGCAACTTATTGACCTTGGGTATTTCGCAGATGGTCCAAAGGGAAATTCGGATGCTTCAAAATCTTCGTCATCGTAATATTCTCCCATTAATTGGGGTGACGTACCAGTTTGGTTTAACTCCTTGTCTGATTATGCCATACATGAGCGAAGGTGCATTAACTGCATTCCTTGCTCGTAAGCACCGGCTCCTTACGATGGCCGAAAGATTCCATATTGTAAGTTATTCTTCCTAAGAACTTCCTGTGACTGTGCGCTGAATAATTGTATCAGCTCTGTGAAGTAGCGAGTGGGCTACAATTTCGTAAGTATTCCTGTAACCTGCCTATCGCTCATCAGTTGAACCGCACATAGTCCACTCTTCCGGGATAATTCATGCCGACCTGACAGGATCCAATGTCTTGTTAGACCACTCTGGGACGATATGCATCTCCGATTTTGGATTAGCTTTCAGATTCATTGGGTCTGATGAATCCCGGTCTATTCCATCTTACGTGTGCGCCCCCCGATGGGCTGCTACTGAGCTCTTTGCTAATCCCGGCCTGGTTGAACCCATTCAAACAACACGCTCGGATGTCTATTCTTTTGGTTGCATAACATGGCAGGTACGTGTGATAGACACACTCCTTCCCGCCCGTGTCCATTCTCATTAATACGGAGTCTAGGTCCTCTGCGGCAAAATTCCGTTTTCACATGTAACCAAGTCTACACACGTCATCATACTCAAGCATGCGGGGAGGGATCCTCTCGACGAACAACCGTCAGACCTCGCAACGAGGCACTGGGAGTTTCTCCAATGCCAGACCTGGTCCAAGCAACCCGGGATGCGTCCCTTTTCCGACGAAGTTCTCGCATTCACTCGAGTGGAACTGGAGAGATATCGGGGTTGAAAGCGTCAACTATCGAGGGGTGCGAATGCTGCACAAAAGTTATCCCCTCTGCCTGCGTTGTATACTACTCGACTTTCCGGGTCGGGATACATTTTCAAGAACACTCTCCACCAGCCATCTTCTTGTTTCGTAGCGACGTGAATCCCGATGTAACAGTACCACCTCAAGCTATTACGTAGTGACACGCGTGACACGTGAAGGCCAGCGGAGTTGTAGAGTCAGGGGCCTCCGTCATTAAAATCGGGTATGGGCCCCTTTTCCTCTCTTCGTCTCCTCCCAATCGCCCAACCGCATGCACACTCTTTCGACCCTTTAATCATGCCAGGCTTTCACAACCGAATTACTACTACGGCGTACCAGACCATCCCGCAGCTTTTCTTCTGGGACGGTGATATTGCATTCGCTGCAGCGCACGAGAGCACGAAGATCCCGGTGATCTACAGACTTCATAGGAGCGTTCTAGCTCAACACAGTCGGCACTTTTCTGATACAATTGGATCCCCCGTCAAGATTTTTGGTATGACGAATGAGAGACACCGACTTGACAACTCAGACGATTGGAATACCCACATCGTCCATCTGGCTGGCGAACCAGATGTTCTCACCCATCTCTTCAGTACTATCTACTACCCTCAGTAAGCACCACTTTATGCTACTCGCATAAGTACATCGATTTTGAATCCATTCACAGACATCTGGAGTTTGCACTCAGGAAGGACGACCCAAACATCTGCCTCAGGGCACTTTCCCTCCTTACGCTCGCTCGTGAATATGGGATGGACGGAATTGCGGAGGCGATCATTGATAGGGTCAGAGAGGCTTGGCCACGCACTCTTCGCGAATGGGATATCATGGAGAGTCATACCTCCCAGAAGCACAGACTCTTTGCCAGCTCTGGGCTTGGATTAGGGGTCTGTGAACTTTGGGACGAATTTCTACCTGAACCCGTGTCCGCCATTTACTTCGCGCGCGCAGCCAACGTCCCAGATATCCTCCCAGCCGCATTCTATCAACTTTCCCGGATCCTCCCTGGGGATGACTTTGATGAGAATAGGTCGGAGGAGGGGGTTCACCTAAACGGGTCTAAGCGACCCAGCGCACGCTGGTCGTTGCTCGCTCAGACTGATTTACGGGCACTCTCTGCTGGAAAGAAGGACATGTTGAATTTCATGGATGACCTCTATTGCGCAATGCTCCACGATGCCTGGTTTTGCTCGCTCGGGTGCAGACGCGCCTTCATCAATGCTGGGCCTTTAAACTCGGATGATATACTCACAGATCTTACAGAGTTGTGTAAGCCGGATTCCACTCCGGGGAGTATGATGTGTTCAAGCTGTCGGGCGGAGGTGAATAAGAAGGCGAAATCGATGCGGGCATCGGTTTGGGAGGGACTACCTATTGCATTTACGCTGTGTGATGACTATCCATAGCGTGTATACATTCTCACCATATTATTCACTGGCTATTACTCTTCGAGGTCCTCGTCGCGTCGTGTCGAGACAATTTGTGGGAGCTTAAGCGCTTTATGCCTTAGTCTGGCCGTCTTAAGTACGGGAGGCTTATCTGGCGACGTGATCTCACGTCGATGGGAATAGATCAGCCGTGTTCAACTGTGTCCGCAGGGTAAGTGAGACGTCAGACTCATAAAGAGGTTACAAAAATTGACTCACTCGTTCCACGGTCCTCTGTCCATAATGACACCCATACCATCTGCCACACAGTGGGGATCTCCAGCTGCCTCGAAGCGAGCCCTGTTGATCCACGGAAATAGTTGTTCCTCCCACACGTGGGAAGCTGTCGGTCAGGGCCTAGCGAAAGCTGGTCAGAAGGCACTTCCTTCAGGTGTTAAACTATGATCTCACCCTCCTACACATAGGTTTCTTCGTCACAGCACCCAACTTGCTTGGTCATGGCAATCGGCATACGGATAACTTTCATCTAAGCTCGTTCGCCGAAGATCTGCACTCGACTTACTTCGCAAACGGGCTCACTTACGACGTCATCATTGGTCATTCCTTGGGCGGAACGATCACGCTAGCACTTCTGCCGCTTCTGCAAGCACCTCCATCCGACAAGACTGCTGTTGTGCTTGTGGACCCGGGGATCGTATTCAGCGAGGAGGTACTAGCTACCTTCGAGACTTATTATTCGGAGGAGATCCGAAACGTGAGGAACGCAGAAGAACACATGCAAGAGCACCCTACCTGGACCCGACAGGATGCAGTGTCGAGAGTAGTCGCGCTCTATATGGCGCAGGAGGACCTGCCGAAGAATATATTTGCGGTGAGTGTTTAGTGATGCTACCTATGAAAGATCAGAAGGCCCGCATAAATCAACTTGAAGAAGACTTACCAGTTCGATATAGCACATCAGGCCGTTTGCGTACGAGCATTTGTTCAACACAATACCACCACACGTGGAGATGACGGTCTTGCTGGCAGACCCCAAACTGGGCGGTGTTTGCCCTCTCGAGCTAGTTAGGGATCAAGCGCAGATTCGCAAGGTGATCATGATTGACGGAAGTAGTCATTGGATACAGCACGAGAATCCCGATGTGATCGTCAAAACGGCGGTAGATGAGGTGAAGAGATTGAGAGGGTGATTTGACGCGTGGCGAGAATAGGACTCAGGCTCATAACCTTGGCGTCCTAGTGCCATGGTGGAACATTGACACCCGATCCCCGATCTGTCAGTGTAACCTAGGTTAGGTCGATCATCTACGAATCAGAGTTTATCGTGAACGGGGAGAGAGATGCGACTTGAAGTACGTTCAGGATAAAAGTATGTGATATCTAGGTGGGACCAGCGCTGCAAGAGAGTACGTATACCATACTGTCAATCGACAATTGCAAGACAGCATTATAGTACTATTTAGTACTGGGGGAGACATCATCATTGAGACGGGGTAGGGTCCGTCACAAAAACTGAATTCAATATGTATTCCAATGCCGCAACTGTGATATTGCATTTCAATCCTATTTAAGTAGCATTGTAATTCTAACATGCTACAAAGTGTACGGCACCCTTCCAAGCCCCGATGCCGTCACTATGCCGCCGTCGGTGTTCAACGTTCAGCCCATGTTTGGTTCTATACTTCCTGTGGGCCAAAATCTACATCGCATACAGTACCTGGGCTGCTGCGCGTGTGAACGACCTTTAAATTCAGCTTCACTGCAGAGCGCGACCTCCAAGAGTCTCATAACTTGCGACGCCACGGAGAACCATGCACTCGTGAGGAATCCAACTCTGCCGTGCCTCTCGAAATATTATCCTGATTCCTCACTCTAGCATTCCGCCTTCTTTTCTCTCGCCCGGGCCCATTCCAAATCTCACTGCCCGTGTCGCCCACCGTTCGGATCAGCACAGAGATTGTGGTCACTTCGGTGATGTATATCAATGTGATTATTCCAGTCGCTCTGGTGTCCAGCAGGTAGGCGCGACAAAACACTAGTTTAGTTTGACGCTAACTTTGAGGTTGTAGGTTGCTGTGAAGGCCTTCAGGTTTAGATCCCCTGGGCTCACAAACAGCGAAAATGGAAGCCAGGAGCTCCCAAGGGTTTGTCGGCCACAGAGCAATGTCAAAACGTTTGCTCACTAGATATGTAGAAGATTCGCAGAGAACTCGGAATTTGGCGGAGACTTCACCATCCTAACATCGTTCCTTTCCTGGGCATCGTACTAGGATTTGGCCTGTACCCTGAATGTCCTCCCCTGGTGTCATCCTGGATGAGCAACGGAACTCTTGAGGACTTCTTGACAAAATATGGCGGATGTTTGGGCGTTGCACGCCGCCTTCAGTTGGTATGTGGCTCTACCACAACGAAGCTTGTATCACTCATTAAATCTACTTATCGTTCTAGCTCTTGGATGTTGCCGACGGTCTCCAATACCGTACGTATCTCCGTCAAAGAAATCCTGTTCTACTGAACCTGGCAGTTTTGCGAGACACTTCACTCTTTTCCATTTGTACACGGTGATCTCAAATGCGTATGTCTGCGAATATATGTGGATGCTGTATCACTCACTTTGTTTAGAGCAACGTATTGGTTGATGAGAGTCTTAACGCACGCCTTGTCGACTTTGGCTTAGCATCTCTCACCAGAGAAATCCCTGAAGCATTGGCTTACCTTCATAGATCTACAACTGCGGCCTGCACCACACGATGGGCTGCACCTGAGCAAGTCATTCCTGATGAGGAAAGACCATATCAACTTACCCCAAAGAGCGATATTTATTCATTCGGGAATATAGCTTTAATGGTATGTGTGTTAATCTCTGGCCCAGACATATACTTTATTCCCATTTAGCTACTTTTTGGAAATCTGACATACGAGAAACTGCGGCTATAGTCCTATCCATGTTCATGGCAAGAAGCCTGGTCAACTCCCAACCTCCCCATATGACGTCCAGCATTGGGAACTCGTCGAAAACTGCTGGGTGTCGGTTGACGAGCGACCATTTGCGGAACATATCGTATATTCTCTCCGATCTTGTTGAGGTCTTTCCATCTCACTCCATCGTTTGCCTGCTTTCTCATCCAACATGCATCCTAGGCATCCAATTCCAGCCTCACCGAGGTTCACATTCGCACAAGACACTGATCGGAATTGCAGTGATGGTACCCGATGTGTTTGCCGAGGTCGCGCACCTCATCTACTCCACGCTCCGACGGTGAAATGTCGACTTTGTGACAGACGGTATCACACTATATGTGTCCTTTTCCCTAGGGACATCAAGCGGCATGAAAGCCACTTCATATGTCCACTCTGTTGTCTACGCCATGACCAACCGTATGTTTACGCCGAGTTACGCGTAAGGCATAGTGGTAAGTACACTCCCCTCTTGCTAGAACTCAGACGAACATGAACATACATTGTGTTTTAGGCAACCAAGACCCTGATATGTACGTGGATATGAATGCGACACTAGCCGGAACAAACGAAGCTGTGCTCTATGTGAAGTTGTCTCCTCCGTACGACAATACCTTGTTCCTCGAGCCCAAACGTTTCGCTGCGTTGGCGTCAAACCCACTAGTATCCTATCCGCCATCCGAGCACCAACATTTGCGTTCACAGCAACCTCCTGCATCTCGCGAATTCGCTCTGCCCTCTACCTGCGATTCCATCCGTAACTCCAAACCAATCGAACAACAGTCTCAGGGAAGGAAGCTCAAAGTTACGAATCGACCATCCCGGTCTCGGTTGTTACCGCATCCAAAGGCTGTGACTACGAAGCAGGACGACACAGGTCAGATATCATCTTCTCCGTTCGTCCACAACCCTGACAACCTGAGGCTTCGCAGAGTTTGCCATACCACCACCGTACGAGTCTATAACCGCTATCACCCTACCTGGTGTGGGACGATCTGAGCAACAGAAAAGCCCCACCCTTCCACTGAATGTTTCATCCTCTGATCCCCGTCCGGAGGCCGGTATCACGACGGGTGTTATCGACTCGCCACTTCCTGCGATCAATGATCAGATTTTTTCCGTCGACACTCCAGAGATTTCGTCAGGATACTCCCCGTCTCAAGAAGAAGAGAACTTTGTCGAGATTCTAAACGTGGAACTACCCGAAAGATCAGAGCTCGACAGACAGGGGGGGATCCCTCTAGTGCACCGAGCGTTACAGCACAGGACAGCTTCAGAAACAACACCAAATTCCTCGCCTGTTCCACACGTGCCCAGGCTTACAGGCGCAAACACGCGCTCCTTAATACCTCGACTATCCCTTCTCATTCCTGAGATTCGACAGTATAATAGTGACCAAGACAACTCGGATCCTTCTACTCCTCCCACTCCCAAGCATCACTACATGCCGTCCAGCCCTCGCTCTCCATTTCGATTTTCTCGTGGCAGTCGGTTTTCGTCGCCCGAACCTTCGCCCTCTGCTGTTTCGTTGCCCGGCAACCCTGGTCTATCCGGAAGTACTAAATCTCCTACCCTCGACCCCCCACATTACTCGAATCACGGTATTGCGGGTCGTACTCGGGACAAAATTTTCCGTAAAAAGAAGGCATCACGGCCCAGTGAAACGCTGGACGAATGGGAAGTCGTCCACTGATGGATCCCCACCATACCCTTACCCTAAGATAATGGGCCACGCCGTCTTCCTAGATCGTCCACACCCCAGCGATACTTCATCGGGGTATCGTTGCATAAGGGGAATCCCACAAAGAGAGGACAAATCCTTTGCCCACCTCCGAATTACCCTTCATTTCTTCTTATATTTGCCGCTCCTCGGCATCTGAAAGAGGTTCTTGGCTTGTTTTTGCAGCAGCAGTCGTTTTAGTTTGGTGAAGTGATTTCCTCATTAGGTCGCATTTGCCAAGTCCCATTTCGACTCTCCCTTGATACCGCACTAGCCCTTAACACTTACTTTCTGTAAATATTAGCTAGATTCCACAACCACGCGTCCAAAAGCTGTCGGGGATGCATATACTACGCTACGCTGCAGGCGAAGTATCATACAGTCGAACCATGGACACAAAACGGCAATGTGCTAATAAGGGTATCAACAACTTGAAGACCAAGCGTAGTACGCCATGTCCCTCACATGCTCCTCCGAGTCCATCTCATACAGTTCGACCAGTCTCATGGAGGGCCCTAATGAGCTAAAGTATTTCCGTTGCTTAACAGGTATGCTCGGTCCTTTTATCATGAGGATTTCCAGCGGACATTGTGATCGGAACACGAACGCCTTGAGGTTTTCACTGTGCGTACGTGACCACAACTCACTGCCAGGTAGTACCAGCTCGAAGTAACACAAGCTGGGGAGGGTCACGGTATCCAGAAACTCGGTATCGAGCTCTCCACGAATTTTTATGCTCAGAGAACGAAGGGCAGGATCATCAGGAAATACCTTCGCTCACATTTTGTAGAAAAAACGTCACAAAAACTCTCCTTTTTCAGCCTTTTGCACAATTTTGGCGAGTTTGTGATTTTTGACGGTCCCCTTCGTCGCCAGATACAATTCATGACAAATAAGTAACATTTTTTCAGCTTTTTTGAACATTTCTTGTACTATTACTCAAACCAATCCTACTAAGACCTTACCTGTTCCGAAGTCCACTGCCATCACAAGTGCTCAGATTAGCTCCATTAGCGCTGTGTCTGTAACGACCTTTGCTGCTAGCTCAAGGATAGCTAGTTCTTGAGGCAAGCTTCAGTACGACAACCTTGAAGACCTTACTTGCAGGTAACTTTGAAGGGAAACAACAAGAGAACTAGACTGAGGTTTCCCCTAGCCCAGTGCCCGTCTTATATAGTCATCTATGTCTGTACATGTTTACTATCTACTAGAATGTTCTACTATAATCTATACTATATGTCTATATTGCTATTGGATAGAATACCATAGAATGTACTACCTGAGGTCTATGTGAGGCCATAGAATAACATAGAAAGTCATAGAGAGTTCTGTAGGATTCCGTATGATGTCATAGGGGTTATGTGTGGCTGTATGTCTAGAAGGTTCCAGCTAATACCAGTCGTCTCTAGCATAGATTAGATATATGTGTGCATTGTAAAGTGTGGTTGTCAAATAAGATATGATAAGGTCACGTGATGTTATCTTCAAGAGTCATGTGATGTGATAAGATAGAAGTCTTGATAAAGTGCGCATAGATGTTGATAAGCTCAGATAGGGGTCGATTAGATGGGGTCATAATATGCAATCGTAACAGTGTCGTGTTGTATTAGCAAGTGATTGGACAGATAGTGTTATGGTGCCCTCACAAGGCGCGCTACATTCATGGACTTAACCATTTCCTTTCGCTCTGTTATCTTATCTAATCTCTTCAGGATCTTATCTTATGATCATATCTGATCACAGACATGTGGTGTTCTAGTTTGTTGCCACAGTTGCCACCTCACTTCCACTCTATCCCCATATGGACTAATTTTATTCTCACACTGTCA
>JBBPJZ010000262.1:0-26092 GCA_038089015.1 Chalciporus aff. trinitensis | reverse complement strand
CGCCCATAACCTCTCTGTTATCCACTGCATCGGGGCGTTCCTCCTTCTGGGCGTACTGGGCACGAACACGAACAACATTTCCCAAGATTGCGGCTTTCACCACCAACCACAAGCTGGTGACGACAGGTTGTACCAATAATAATAAATAAATAAAAAGGCCAGCGACGGCGATACCCTTTAGCACTTTCAGCGTTTCCCGGACCATGTGATTCGGAGTTCACAGTATCTGAAGGATATATAAACGGGTGAGTACGACTGCTGGAAGGCTGGAGAAATATCCACTGACTCTATGATAAACTGAGTTGACTCAGGCGCCGGTCGAGTCAAGTTAAGTGCGAAGTTCGAACAGGTACAAACCCCGCTGTCCATCAATAACGCCGGAGGTCTGTAGCCGATCATGATGCATGATGCACGTTGCAGCTGGCAGCGCGGCACGAGAAATGTACTGCGAGGTGACTCACTTATAGCAAGACATGTCACTGAAGGTCAGTTTCTTGTCGAGTTCCCCCCCGGGGCCCGAATCTTCCGAGTTTGCGCTTGCTAAGCACCGCTTAGACTGAACTTGGAAATTTGGGGGTGTTCTCCGCGGGCAATGCAGGAACGAGAGATGCTGCGAGATCGAAGGGGACTTAGGGCAGATTAGGAGCGGAGGAACAATGTCGGCATGTGGACCTCGTCAGGTCCTTACAAAATAGAGTACTACAGTAGTTGAAGCCCTTCCTCGTGACAACATGGTTGCATAAGAAAAGATCAAGGGTTGTGCTCCGTGGTCATTGGCGCAAGCACGCGGACAGGCCCACTGGTCCCTGCAACTTGAAAGTAGCACCCCGTTTCCACAATATAGCGAACAACTATATTCCGGAATGTCTACGTGGGGGTAGCCTCAAAATATCTTATGATCCAACTACTGAGAGCTTAGGGCTCACAAGTACCTACACCGGCGCCAAATCCATCCTTGATTAGTATATCAATCTACCCACTTTAAGGGTTGGCGAAGAATACTCCTAGGAGTGACGTCAAGAGTGTGAACCACCATACACGATAAAGGGCGTCGTAACCCTCTTCATTCACGATAGAAACGAAGAAGTTGAATAGACCCGTGTACGGTGGCTGCGCAGTCTGACCACGGAGCCTGCTCATCAACGTCATGATCATCAGCGAGGAGCACTAACAGGAAGATCAGCAATTCCACTAACCTGACAACTGGAGCCCTTCCAGGAGTCAAAGTTTCTTCTTCACCCGGGCTATCTGTCAACACGATAGCCTGACCCTCGTGGCGCTGAGCAGCCAATCGGATCGTGGCAACTTGGAGTGGTGTAACGATTATTGTGCTCAACAATGCGAGTCCGATCTTCGCAATGACGTAACAAGTATTGGGATTGGTGATCATGAGGACGCCCACACTCGGGATGCGGTGGGAGATTTGTTTAAGAAAGATTGGGACAAGAATGAATTCCCATGCATGTGCGGGAGCAATGGCGAGAAAGAGGCCCGGGGTGAAGTAGAGAATCCAGGGGTGGCGACGTTCGGAAGGAGAGAGAAGACCTTGTATACCACGCTGGAGGTTGAAGAAGGGTAAGAGTTCGGCAACGGTAATGGACCTGTAGAGAGGGGGCCGAATAAAAATCAGATCAGATCATAGATTCACTTGGACATTGGAGAAATGCGATAAATGCAGCGACATACCGGAAATAAAACACGGAGAAGGGGATATCAAAAAGAACAATCAGAACGTAGCCAATGACGGTACGCAGCACAGGGTGGATGTTCGACATAGTTTCGGAACCACCGGTGAGCCAGAACAACGCAAGGAAGGCCAAAGTGACAACAACCAAAACAACTGCGGTTCGTATGAGTACCAAGAGGTAAAGAGAGTGGACGCGAGAACGGACCTATACCCCTGAGCAACCCAGAGAATCCCTACGATCAGTGATTGGATCAGGTTCATCGCACAACATGAGTGTATCCGCCAGAACATACCTCCACTCTGAACGTCCTCGTCCACATACGCCAAAAGCTGACACTCATGACCTCTTCGTTATCCTCTGCGTCGGGGTTTTCCTCCTTGGGGGCGTACTGGGCACGAACGCGCACCATGTTTCCGACGAATGCCGCTGACACCGCTAGACAGAGGCCAGCGATGGCGATATCCTTTAGCACTTTCAGCGGTTCCATAGATGTGGTTCACGGTATCTGAGGGATATAGATGTGTGAAGACGACTCTTGGGAAGTTAGGCAGACGATGTCTGATTTTATGGCTACGAGAGGTCAGGATAGGGCCAATAGGCCGTGTAGCTCGGGGTATGAATCACACTATTAGAACGCCGCAGTGTATTGGTACTGCAGCTGATGGCGCAGTGCATCATGGGAAAGGGCGACGTGTGCGTTTGCCGTGGTCAGGTCAAAGGCTTACGTCCGTTACTGTTACTGCTCTTTTCGGATCAAAATTCTCATGCTTAGCGTCCTCTGGCAGATTGCATGAGCAACGATTGAGGACTCACTGGTACTCAAGTACTCACCAGCGCCTTCGACATTAGGAGGACATGCAGTACAATGTTCGTCAGATTGTTATAACACACTATGCACTTTGCCAAATAGTACCTGTGTCAAGAAAAAAAGTACGAGACAAGAATTTAGTCAAACACTATTGGATTTGGCATTGTTCTCCTCCCCTTTGTCGCCTGGGGCGAGTCTATCGCGAAATATGGAGTAAAAGCAACTGACAATGTCACGGCTCGGAAGGACATTTCCCAAGATCGCGACCAACACAAGGTAGTGATGGCGATGTGACTCAGAGTTCACAGTAACTGAAGGATACAAATGGGTGGGTACGACTGTTTGAACGTTGGAGAAACGATCGTTGACCTGATGGCAAACTGAGCCCATGTTCTGGAAGGCATCGGTTGAGTAGAGGTACGACTCAACAGGTACAAACGCTCCCGCTGCTCATGATGCGCGCTGGCAGCACAGCATGAGAAATGTACTGCGAGGTGACTCACTTATAGATTATAGCTAGCCATGCGAAGGTAGGCTTCTTGTCGACATCGAGCTCCCTCTCGAGTCTTCTGGCCAGAATCTGGGTGTATGCCTGCTGAGTGCTGAACGCTTAGACTGAACTTGGAAGTAAAACTCTCTTGATGGAATGGATTTATCCCCTTAGGCACGTGCATTCATGAATCTCCTGCCCAAGTGTTTGTGATCAGTACTGTAGTCGTTTCTTCCGTCATTTAATGTCAGGGTCCCCAGAAATCGCTCTAGCAATCCTGACATTACAGTAACACAGCGATGACTTGGTTGCATAAGAAAAGCTTCCGATTGGACGAAGGGTCGCCCTCCGTGGTCATTGGTGCAATGAACCACGGCCAACAGTTGAGGTATGCGTTGCGCAGCTACAACTTGAAAATAGGGTTCCATTTCCACAATAGAGCGAACAACTATATTCCGAAGTGCCTAAGTGGGGATAACCTCAAAGTATCTTACAGTCCAACTACTGAGAGCCTAGGGCTTACAGGCGCTTACACCGGCCGCAAATCCATCATCGATTAGTATACCAATCCATGGCCACCGACCTTAGGCTTGGCGACGAAAACTCTGAGGAGTGACGCCAAGAACGTGAACCACCATACACGATAGAGGGTGTCGTAACCCTCTTCGCCGACGACAGAAGCGAAGAAGTTGAATAGGCCCGTGTACGCTGGTTGCGCAGTCTGAGTGCGGAGCCTGCTCGTCAACATCATGATCGTCAGCGAGGAACACTAACGGGAAGATCAGCAATTCTACTAACCTGACAACTGGAGCCCTTCCAGGAGTCAAAGTTTCTTCTTCACCCTCCCGTTCACTGGGTATCTCATCCGAGTTGTCTGCCAACACGATAGCCTGACCTTCATTGCGCTGAACCGCCAATCGGACCGTGGCCACTTGGAATGGTGTAACGAGTATCGTATCCAACAATGCGAGTCCGATCTTGGCGATGACGTGACAAGTATTGGGATCGGTGATCATGAGGATGCCCGCACTCGGGATGCGGCGATAGATTTGTTTAAGAAGAATCGGGATGAGGATGAATTCCCATGCACGTTCGAGAGCAATGACGAGGAAGAGGCCTGGGGTGAAGTAGAGAACCCACGGGCGGCAACGTTCGGAGGGGGAAAGAAGACCTTGTATGCCACGCTGGAGGTTGAAGAAGGGTAAGAGTTCGGCAACAGTGATGGACCTTTACAGAGGGGGTGGTATGAGAATTAGATCAGAACAAAGGTTAACGCAGTCATACGACATACCGGATATAAAGCACGGAGAAGGGGACATCAAAAAGGACAATCAGAACGTAGCCAATGACGGTACGCAGTACAGGGTTGATGTTCGATATAGTTTCAGGACCGCCGATGAGCCAAAACAACGCAAGGAAGGCCAAAGCGACGAGAACCAAAAGGACTGCGTTTTGTATGAATATCAAGAGGTAACGAAAGAAATAGTGGACGCAAGAACGGACCTATACCCCTGAGCAGCCCAGAGAATCCCTACGATCGGTGATTTGATCAGGTTCATCGCACAACATGAGTGTATCCGCCAGAACATACCTCCACTCTGAACGTCCTCGTCCACATACGACAAAAGCTGACACCCATAACCTCTTTGTTATCCTCTGCGTCGGGATTTTCCTCCTTGGGGGCGTACTGGGCACGAACGCGCATCATATTTCCGACGAATGCCGCTGACACCACTAGCCAGAGGCCAGCGACGGCGATACCCTTCAGCACTTTCAGCAGTTCCATAGATGTAGTTCACGGTATCTGAGGGATATAGATGTGTGAGTATGACTCCTGGGAGGCGATGGCTGGCTTTATGACTACAAGCGGTCAGGACAAGCCGCGAGAGTCGGGGTATGAATCTCGCTATTCTTAAATAACCCCACAGCCTACAGGTCGGTACCTGTCGGTACTCGAGCTGATGGCGCAGTGCGTCGTGAGAAAGGTAGACGTATGCTATGCCGTGGTCAGGGCAAGCTTGAAGGTCAGGTGAGCTTACTTACGTGTCCCATACATTCCCCACACTTAAACAAGCCTGTGCGTGATGTGAGCCGTTGGAATACAGTAGGTTGGGATGTGTCGACGCTACACTGGACTGTACTTACTTACGTTGGATCGTAACACACCCCGAGGTGCGTGTCGTCTCAACACAAGGGCATCACAGGGAGTGGAGCAAAGTTCCTTTTGATTGATTACATATCAAAGGTCTTCTCGCTGGACCAACTCGAAAGTCCGGTCCTGGGCCGTGGTAGGCGGACCAAGGAGTCCGGATCAAGAACAGTCACGCACTCTCCACTGTGGTACTTATACGCTATCGAGGCGGTAGTCCAAACAAATTATGCGCACGAAGGACAAGTATTACCCCCAGTGGTTCTGTGACAATGGTTGTCACTATTAGACATAAGGCGAAGGCGATTACTGATCATCACCACATCCCAACACGTTTCCTGAACCGTCGTAAACGCATCGACAGTCTTCCACGTCTCACTGCAACGAGGTCGTGGAAACATCCCAAAATCCCTGCCCTTGTTTATTCCCGTCCATCTCTGAATCAGGGATGACCCTTAAATTCATGTGGTGTTAATCTCTGGAATAAATGAATGACGTTCTTCCATCCTTCCACCCATTTCAGAGATTGGCCTCGAGTGGGTGTACAAGCCACTGGTAAGAGGGGACAGTGTCGTTCGCTGATGCTGCTTTTTTCACGTAGGTTATCCTTGATGGCAGAAGAGTAACCAAGAGCTACCGCAGGCGGCGGGACTACGAAGGATAGCTGTCCCCCTTCGCTCTTTGAATTGTGCTGTGCGTCGGCCTGGAGGATGTCTCTGGAGTAGGCAAGTCAATACGTATGTATCAATAAGAGGAAGGTCCCCTGCATCTTTGTACATGGTGACGAATGTGACCAAGAGCGAAATGCAGCTATTTATCTGATCCTCACTGGCAGAATCGTACGATGCCGCCGCATTTTGGTTCGGTCCCTTGCTTCGACTGTACTAATAATCCCTGGTTCAAGTTGGGGAGTTCCTATCTGGATACGCATGGCTATCAGGGTCTTGGTTTCTGATCGTGATTTTCCTTTGAAATCCGTTCGTACGAAGGCTTCGAATTCAGACGCGTAAAGTGGACAAGGTATATACATTGACATGATAGAAGATCTGGCCTGCAGCAAGTGACTCTAGTATGTGACGTGCCATCAATCTATATACAAGTCCTTCAAGAATCAAAGAATTCACCCCGAGGGTATCTTCATCTCCTCATCTCCCAGTGCCTGATCCTCTCCGACCAAGCCCACACAGTGCCAATGCAGCCCGCATCATATCGTCATCTTGGGTAACCTCCTTGTCCCCTCCCCCCTCCCCGTTCACAGGTACATTCAACTTCCACTTCTGACTCTCGGAATCCGCAGACGGCTGTCCAACACCCCTCCATGCCACGTCATTAGAAGCAAGACTTCCATCAGGGGTCACCGCCTCTATATCATCTTCCTCCGTTTCATCTCCTGCTGGTACAGCCATCCGATCACGATCGCGCGGCCGCCGTGGTGCAACGCGTCCCTTTCCTTCCTTTCCTGCCAGTCGGGCGGCTGCACATGCCCATTCCAGGGTACGAGTTCCACCCATGAATTCGATCAGGTCGCGGGAGGGGGGACTTGCGGGTGGAGCGAGAGGGGACGAGGGCATGTTGTCCCAGAGAGAGGCGTAGGGGTCGCGTGGACGCGTTGGTGTGCGGGGAGGGGGGAGACGGGATTCGGAACGCGTTGCAACGCGATCTAAGGAAGGCCGGGCTCGGGGAGGGGTGATTTTCCGCCGTGGGGTGTGTATCGAGCTCGATGCAGAGAGGGTGCGTACATGGGAGCGGGCAGTGTGCGACGAAACACTGGAGGACGTGGAGGCAGACGCGTAGGGGGATGACGCTACGGAGGGGGATGAGGAGGAGGGGAAGGTACGGTGCCCGTCTGTGTTTGCCTGACTTGTAGCATGGTGGAGCGCGACTTTGCGCTCCGTCTGCCGTTTGTTCTGGAACCAGATAGTGACGGATTTCATTTCCCTAGAATGGCCACAAGTGGGTGAGTCTTGTCTCGTGACCGCGGAGTGAGAGTAGAAAGGTACGATGGGAGACGAATATAGGAAGGATTGGAAGGATTGGTACGAATGAGAGGGTACGAGTTGGACGGACGTACATGCCTGCTTCTTGCGCAACTGCCTCGCGTTCTTCGCGCGTTGGGTGGGATGTCTGGTGGAAGAGCTGCTCGAGCATCATGAGTTGTACACTTGTGAAGCGTTTCCGTGTCCTTCTCGCGGCATCGTCTGAAGATATGCTTGCCAGTGAGGACGTTCGTGTGAGCGATGAGGATTCCATTGCCGTCAATGTTGTCGTCGTCCTCGTCGTTGTCGGTGGAAGTGAAGGAGAGTAGTCGAGGATAGGAATCGGACACGCGTATTTAAGTGGGGTCTCCTCAGCCAAACGGCGCGTGGCTGTAACGCGTTCGTCACGTGATCGTGGTCTGTATGTGATCGACTCATGTGTTTCATTCAAAGTTTCATGGCGTCCAACGGAGATGGGAAATGAAGTGTATAGCATACGTCTATTAGTGTACTAGCGGGTTGAGTAACAGTATAGTATCATTAGTTCTTAGCCTGGTTACCCCGTGGTTTCTCCTTGATGACATACTTGTTACCGCCAGCAGGACCCCTTGGACCAGACTTGCGAGTACGGTTACCCTTCGTTCCCCAACCCCATATCGACACGGGGTGTTTGTCCGACTTGGATTTACCACGTCCACCTCCGTGAGGGTGGTCGCAACTATCATCCGCATCAAGTGAGTAATCACGGGCCCCGTGAATCAATGAATGACATACGCGTTCATCGCAACACCTCGTACACGGGGTCTCCAACCAAGCCAACGATTTCTTCCAGCCTTGCCGATGACCCGATCTTGCCATAGTGGGTTGCTGACTTTTCCAATAGTCGCCACGCAGTTCGACAGCACCTGACGCACTTCTCCACTCTGAAGCTTGATGTGACTGTACCGACCAGCCTCTTCGTGGAGCACCACCTGTGCAACCGACCCTGCAGAGCGTACGAGCCTAGCCTTTCCTTGAGGGTCGAGAGCGATGTTGTGTATCATCGTACCAATGGGAATAAGTTTGATTGGAACACAGTTCCCCAGCTTGATGATAGCCCCGCGCAGAATACCGACGAGGAGCGCATCCGACGTGGACTGCTCACTTGCACGCTGTGCGAGTTCCTCTGGACTCGACTTCTTCTTTTCTTCCACTTCCTCGTCTGCAGTGCTGCTGCGAACCGACTGTACGAGCGAGTCCGAGATACCAGACCGGTAACTCTCCACCACATCCCCGGCCTTCAACCCATCTGGCGCCAAAATATACTTCCACATGGAATTCCCCTCCGCCTTGGGATCCCGTGACTTTATGAGCGCAATATGCCCCGACCGACCAGGGTCATACTCGATCCGCACGACATCATACGGACCTGGCTCTGTCCGCATGAAATCGACGGTCCGTATCCGTTGTTTATGTCCACCACCACGGAAACGAACGGTAATCCTTCCCGTCGAGTTACGGCCACCTTTTTTACGGAGTGCAATCGTGAGCACGCGGATTGGTTTGCCTTTGTAGAGGTGGTCATTGATAGGACGTTTGAGGTGACGGAGAGAGGGTGTTCTGGGTTTGTAGGTTTTGAACTCGGGGATGACGTTGTCGTATGAAGGGATGACTTCTCTAGTGGTGCTGGTAGCGTATGTGCGGGTGGGTATCAGGGTGCGGAGAGCAGGGCTGGTGGTCGTACTCGTGCGTGAGGTTGACTGAGCTGCACGACACGAGATGCTACGCAGCAAACTGCTGCTAGCTCGTAAACCGAACATTTGGCTCAGTCAAACACCTATTCGAACAAAAAAAAAAACTGAGTGTACATTTGACGCTGAGCGTTGAACTGACCTGTGCCAACAAACAAACTTGGATCTGAGCTGGACGAAATTGACCGAAATTATTTTGGACGACCAGAGCCTTGTTTGGGTCGAACAAACAGACGCGTCCTACTCCTTCACAAAACCAAATGGTAAAGTAACAAAAGTCTACGGATCATTAGCCTGCTAACGAACATGTACTCGTGTAGGCTACCCAAATCACAGCAGGGACGTCCGAGCTGCGGGACATCACCAAGATGGAGCGGATAGGTGAGTTACAGAGGTGAATTCGGCTCGAGACTGACACCTAATCCAGGCGCGCACTCCCATATCCGCGGTCTTGGTCTCGATGACCGTCTCGAACCAAGGGGGAACTCACAGGGTATGGTTGGTCAAGCAAAAGCGCGAAAAGCAGCGGGGATGATTCTCAAGATGGTGCAAGAGGGACGGATAGCAGGACGAGCGATTCTATTCGCCGGGCCACCTTCGACGGGCAAGACTGCCATAGCACTTGGTGCGTCCAACATCTGGCCTATGTGAGGCTTGGTCTCTGACCCGTTCGCAGGGATGGCGCAAACCCTAGGCTCGGACGTACCATTCACAATGATTGCTGGCAGTGAAGTCTTCTCACTCTCCATGTCCAAAACCGAAGCTCTCACTCAAGCCATCCGGAGAAGTATCGGCGTACGAATCAAAGAAGAAACCGAAATCATCGCAGGAGAGATCGTCGAGATTCAGATAGACCGAAGTCTTACAGGAGTATGTCCTACGCTCCACTCAACGTGAACGATACCCTTAACGGGACTGCAGGCGACGAAGACGGGTAAATTGACCATCAAAACTACCGACATGGAGACAATATATGACCTGGGAACGAAAATGATCGACGCATTATCAAAAGAAAAGGTGCTTGCCGGAGACGTTGTGGTGATAGATAAAACCTCGGGGAAAGTCTCGAAACTCGGACGCTCATTCGCTCGCTCCAGAGATTATGATGCCATGGGTGCAGATGTACGTCCGATGCTATCTCCGCGTTCTACTACTGGCTTACACGTCACCTCGGCAGACCAAGTTCGTGCAATGCCCAGAGGGTGAAATTCAAAAACGCAAAGAAGTCGTCCATACAGTCTCCCTACATGAAATCGATGTCATAAACAGCCGAACACAAGGTTTCCTCGCCCTCTTTGCCGGCGACACCGGAGAAATCAAACCCGAACTGCGAGATCAAATAAACACCAAAGTCGCTGAATGGCGAGAGGAAGGCAAAGCGGAGATTATCCCCGGGGTATGTTACGTTCAGATGTGTCGACCCACGATTCGCTTATTCAACCTAACGTAAATCTCCGATAGGTATTGTTCATTGATGAGGTGCACATGTTGGATATTGAATGCTTCTCGTTCTTGAATCGCGCGTTGGAGAGCGAGCTTTCCCCGTTGGTCATTATGGCATCTAACCGGGGTATGTCGAGGATAAGAGGAACGAACGTGCGAAGTCCCCACGGTTTACCTGTCGACCTTCTCGACCGTGTTCTGATCGTCAGCACGAAACCTTATACCGAAGAAGACATCCAGGAGATTATACAAATACGGTAGGGAACTCTTCCCTCGTCATACGTTGTATCATCGGACGCTCACACCCTGCTCTAGGTGCGAGGAGGAAGACGTCACCCTGTCGCAAGATGCGCTCAACGTGCTGACGTCAATGGCGGGTTCAACAACCCTACGATATGCCCTCAACTTGATCTCCTGCTCCCAAGTGATCGCACGGAAACGGAGAGCGGACAAAGTGGAGGTTGAAGACATCCGCCGCGCATACACCTACTTCATGGACGAAAAGCGCAGCGTCCAATGGTTGAAGGAACAACAAGGTTCTCTCGTCTTCGAAGAAATCTCGGCTCCGAACGGTGGTTCAAACGGTGATGTAGCCATGGGAGAGGCGATGGATTCGTAGCGGACACGAGGCACTTCCACCATTTCAGCCATACCTCCTTCTCCTTCACTCTCATCTCATTGGTTCCCTTGGAACCTGTTGGCAATCGTGCGTGCGTGCAATCACTCGGCTTCTTTGTTGTATCCCCCTTAGCCTCGGCTTTCGAACGACGGTGATACATAAGTCGAACGTAAGAACATGTATGTATGTATTGTGGTCATCTGTTCGCCTTGCTTCTCATTCGGGACCCACACCCAAGGGCGTTGCTCTGATTCGTTTCCCCCTCCCCGGGCCCCTATGTTGATTCCCTCCCATTCCACTGGTACGAGCGTGCCTTTTTCGACAGTGTTCGTGGTCCCCCCTGGCGCCCGATAAAGTTCCGAGATATGATGTATCGAATGTTGAGACTGCACTGTTACGCAGAAGTTTATCCTTAAGCCTGACAGCGTGCGTGTGCACATGGCACCGTAAACGGATTAGGGAGGGGGTAACTCGAAACGACAAGGGTACTCGTATGCTATGTTATGAATTATCACCGACGCAGTCATCCATCAGAACTTTGGGCCCCTTTGTCTTTTGGGTTAGTGGCGTTGTTTTAGGAAGAGGTCATATGCCCATATGTATGCTGAACATCTCCCGGCGGCCGTATGTCGGTACGAAACACGAACCAACTGTCGACATGTCGTTCTGATCCTTGTTCTTGGACTGATCGTTCGAATTACGATTCACGACCATGATTGGGCGCACGGAGGGCGGCTTCGATGTTCGATCTCGATTCCTGAAAATAAAAAAAGGGGGGGCAAGGGCAAGGTGGAAACGGCGACGTAAGCCAATGGTATCGAACTCCCCGTCAAGGCGCAGTTTGGTCGCATGATCATGCGTCATCATACAATGATGAGTCTTTTTGAGATCCGCGGAGGATGGATGATGGAGATTGATTGGATTGGGAGAGGGAGGGGGATATAACGTGGGGCTGCGGGGGGGGGACCTGACTCCCCTTGATGGTTACTATCAGATTGTTGTAACATACCTATGATGACGGTGAGTGCACGAGCATTGCATGCGTCTCCCCTCCCTTACTGACCTCGCCTGAACTCGCTGCAGATAACGATGATGAGAGAGACGAGACGAACAACATGGACGAGAACGAGGGCGAGCGCGCCTCCCTACGACCACGTGCTAGCGCTCGACGACAGTCGGAGGAGGCAACGACACACCATGCACACCATGTCTATGATTGGTGCACGGAAGACAGACGAGATCGACGCTGAGGCGTTTTCTGAGACGAGCACATTGGTCAGTGAAACCTTTTTTCAACGAAGAGCCAGATTAAACTGTACCCCAGGTCGATTTTGGGCCCACGAATGAGACACACCGCGTATGTGACAGCCCCACTCGTCATATCTCTGAGACATGACGATGCTAAACCACTGCGAAAAGATCACGACTGCGTTTCGGGATCGAGACCCTGAGGAACGTCAAGCGATCTATGCCGAGTACCTTGAAGAGACGCTCGACGAGTCAACGGAGGTAAGCCATCGTGTGGTCATCTTGAAGAGGCCCATGTTCACACCGTACAGGAAGAGATGTTGGACCCTGATGACAGGGCTTGGGATCATTCGCCTCCTTGGCTTCATCCCCAAGGATTGAGGGGCGCATTGCTATCGTTGTTCTCTCGGGTGCGAACATCACGGAGACCATCCTCTTCAGAGGCAAATCCACGTAACGTGTCAAGCTCGGCCGCGTAGTCATTCGTGGCATCACTTAACGCATTCACGACTTGCAATGTATGTATATCACAGGAACATGATCATAGCATAAATGTGTACTCACATTAATCATATGTACAACGAGAATCCAGATTGAAGACTATCCGAACCTTTGTTTCGCAAGCTGTTGAAACATGTCCATCGTCGCCTTTTCTTTCTCGCGCATGGCAGTAGCACGCTCGCGCGTTGCTGCCGTCTTTTCTTCTCGTTCTGCTGTTCGTTTGTCTTCAAAACGTCTACGAGCGGCGTCTCGTCGTGCGACACTGTTATTTGTAGGCATTAGTATCAGTAAGGCCATGGATGTACCGCCCAAGAAGGGGCACAAGATGGCACACGCACTGGGCTTTGAAACTATCTCCACCCCCCATCAACGTTGATTCATCCGCTTCATACCCCTCATCTCCCTTCTCTCTAAACGCTTTATCATTCTCTCTCCGTGCTCGCTTCTTCTCCAACATCCCCTCTCGGCCGACTTCTTTAGGTCCCACCATATCTTCTACTCGCTCTTTCGCCTCTGCACGATCTCGTTTTCGCTTAAGATCACGTTCGGAGGCATGGTATTCTGAGGCAGCTTCACGAGCTAATATGAGGTCTGAGGCGGAGGGCATGGCAGGTCCCATGACTCGGCCGGCGCCACTTCCACGAGCAGTGGATGACGTCCCCGAGGGATGGTACGTTGCAGAATCCACTTCTTCTCGTGCGACACGGAGAGCCTTAGCGTCCGCGCTTGAGCCTTTGGATGCGAAAGACCACTTGTAAGCTGTTTGGTTGGCAGCTGAGCCAGCGATCGCGTCTGCGTCTTTATATAGCGAAACTTTACTGGATTGTCAGACAGACCCGTATGCAGGAGAGTTTGAGACGGACTCACTGGACAGTTTCCCCCTGTTCCACGCCTTGACAAACTTGCGAAAATAACTAGGCCGTTCATCTGCCGGTCAACATTGAAGGACCAGGATTATAACCACACACGCACCTCCTCGCTCTCTCACTCGAGAGCTCGTCAAAGTACTGCCATTACCGATAAGAGCTCGGCGTGTCTGCAAAGATGCATGGAGAAGTAAAGGACAGACCTTTCCCTTCTCATCCTTGAGCCATACTCTAAACTCGGTGTTTTTGAGGAAATAGTCGGATTCTGAGATGGGTGAGACACCGGCTGGGAGGGAGTGGTCCCGTTCTGGGGATTGAGAGCGGTCTCTGTCGCGTGTTGAGGGCATTGGATTTGGACTTAGGCTGACCTGCTTGGCTAGTACTAGTCAGGGAGACGTTTGTTTGGGCGTGTTATTTCTCAAAGCCTTTGCCCCGAAATGGATGTTACTGCCCCTAAGTACTAGTACCTTGCGATTACAAGACAACGACGAAATTCTACTAGAACGAATGTATAGGAACGTGAAATATATCTTGAATGAGTCGTGCAACTGTTAGCACTGAATGACAGGATAGTATATATCTGATTCCGGAGGGCCTGACAAGCCGAATAATGATGAATGCATAGGAGATGGTTTATGATGACCTTGTAGGAGTCGGAACCGGGAATGTTCCCTTTCAATATCAGAGGACTTAGCCTAGATCCTTTTCACATCATAATCTACGCTATAGGAGATATTGGTAATTGGCGCTTTGGCTTTGATCATCGAAGGGCAGGCACCGTCGCCCCATTGTTATCGCCACTCAAACTTGTCTTTTGAGCAGATCGGGCCCATAAACTACATACTACATAGGAATATCAGGCAACGATCGATCAGCTCTTCCCCTCCTACTTCCCCTCGCTTCTCTCGATGCCTTCTTCCACTCATGTGTCAATGCCATTTTTTCCCTCTCCCACCTCTCACGTATGGTCTCAGATGTTTCATTAGGCGAACGACAAAATGTATGTGCAGGAGGAAGGAAATTCAGGTGTGACAGGTGTGACGGTGGTGTCATCCGCGGGGGAAATAGGATGTAATTGGGCGTGTTTTTGGAGTGGGAGGGCTTGGATGGTGTATTAGAAGATGAGGAAGGGTACGGAAATGGGAGCGATTCGGGGAGGGGGAATAGCAATGGGTAAGACGGATCGAGTGTCACTCGGTCAGGACCTTTCTTGTTTGATGTCGTGATTGTGAAAGAAATGGATTGAGGCGCGGTCAGTTGTAGAGCGTAGTCATCCGTTTGTGATGGGTCAACAGGAGCATTAAGCCCGAGGATATCATCCTCGAGCTCCAGGTCGAGGTCAAGGTGATTGACGAGTGAGAACGATACTGTTACTTGATCAGTGCTATACGAACCAAAGCAGGGACATATCACAAACCTTCTTCCCTTGGCGCGAACAGATCCTTGAGGCTTGTTTGAGGTACGGGTGCAGCAGGTGCGACTTGTGATGACGGTGCTTGCTTGCTGAGTGAAGGACCAGGTACTTCCATCTCCACATCCCTATCGCCTGACTGCTCGGTTTCACGGGGAACGACATCATCCACCGCCTTCTCTTTTCCCTTGCTCTTCTTCTTCTCCTTCGTCGGTTTGGTTTTCTCGTTAGCCACCGAGTTTCGGGGGACAATCTCGATCTCGTCCTGCCCATCTGCTTGTACGGTGTCCATATTTGCCATTGCGACCTGATTCAAGCCTTCCATCTCGTCGACGCTCTCACTCCCACCCCAGTCCTCCTGATCTCCAAACATGCTACCGAGCATCGCAAGAGCCACGTTCGCTTCTTCGCGTATATCAACAGTTCCAATCGGTTCGTATATGGGTGTAGACATTGGGACATCTGCTGCTGGCGATTGTTGAGCATCCGGCGTAGGAGGGGGACGTAATTGAGCAGGCGGAGGTGACGATCGGGACGGTTCATCTGCACCACTGTCATCACTTCCTTCGTCCTCCCTCACTTCCTCTTCTTCCTCTTCCTCGTCGCCCACGCTCTCCATCTCCTCCTCCACTGCTTTAGACACCTCCTTCGCCTTAGGCATCGGCACCTCCACAGCATCCAAATAAACTCCCTTCAGATACACCGAATCCCACTTTGTCGGATCAATCAACCTCCGCCTTGCTCTCACCGCAGGCGGTTTCACCCTCTTCTTCACCTTTCCTTTGACATTCGATGCGGTGAGTTCAGTGCGCGTAGGGTTCAACGGATGATCAGGACGCATTCGCATTGGACGGACGACTCGACCAGAGGGAGTAACGATCCACCCGGGCGTGGTCGAGGCGATACTAGTAGAGAGAGGAGGTGTGAGTGGGAGAGTCGAGGAAGGACGGCCTAGGTTGCGAGGTGTACGTTTTGGTCGAATGGGTTTTGCTGGCGCGGCGTTTATTTGCGCGATTCTGGACGTGGGATGGGGTGGGATGGGGTGAAGGGCGCGCATTAATGTGATGATTGGAGAGAATAGGGTGCGGTGTGGGCTTACCGTTCGCGAAAGTCGGGTTTTGCTTCACCGATGCGAAGTTTGGCACCTTTCCATGTTGATCCGCTGAGGACGTTCAGGCCTGGGTGAGCGTGTCAGAGCTCGGAGATAGGAATGATAACGCTTTGGGAACGCGTCTGCGGTGGGTAGAGCCTTTGCATCACTGCGGAATTCGATGGAGTGAATCGAGTGGTGTAAGGCCGTGAACCAGAGACTGCGAACTCGTCGAATGCCGACCGAGTCCAGAAGCACAAGAGAACGAGTCAGACTTACATTTGGCCAACTCCTTCGCGCCGATCTCCATCGTCACAAACCCAAATTTTCGGGGATCTCCAAGACCGTCGCGTGCACCGAAGCCATCCATTGCTTTGACTTTGCCGAACACGGACAGCCGACGTTCGAGGTCTGTTGGCTTTATGGAAGGTGTAAGCCCTGAAATATGGAGGCGCTTCGTGAGCAGAACTTCCGACATGGTGGGCTCGTCGCAGCTAGGTGCTGCTCTTCGTAGTGGTACTTGGTAGTGGTAGTGAGTACAGTAGCGGTTCGTTGCGTGGGACAAAGTGTGACAGGAGACCTTGACCTCGATCCTCCATGAGCAAAAATGTTGATCCTCTTTCAACCAAACGCTCGTCATATCCCCCTCCCAGATGAACTGATTTCTTGTATCTTGCAGTTTTTGAGTCCTCTTCAAGTCATCTATCTTTATTCCGTTCGTTGGTCAGACCTGAAGCTTGAAACTCCTTCAATGATACTGTCTTCCTCTAGGTATCCAAGCAATTCAACAGGGTCATTAATGATGATCTACATCTGTGGAAGCTACTGTATACTAACTCGTGTTTGCCTCGTCCTCCCGGACCATTCCTATGGCAGTCCATCAAGTCTCTCCAGCGTATCTTGATCCACTCCGAGTATCTCTCCCGGAACTGGACAACACAAGCCGTGGATATCATCGCACGCACTCCAGGCCCCCGTCTATCGTTCTCAAAAGGTACTCCCACCTTCACTTCATGGAACTTTTTGCTCGGTAGACTTTTCGTGTGGTGTCAGCGAAAGCAAGTGATTGCGCAGGATATGGAAACCAACATACGTCAGGTATTATGGGAGAGTGATCGAAGGATAGAAATGCTTGACGCACACTCCCTGGTCCTTCCTGATTCTCAGCGAGTTTACATCGCTGTTCGTCGTAGATATGGACGTCAGGGGCAGTACACACCAATGTGAGTGTTTCCTTTTTCTGTCTGTGGTTTCCTCGACTCTAACAGTGCCCTCAGCACGTTATTGGAGTTTCCAGTCCAGAATGCTGGTCCATTGCTGGGCCCTATCACTTGGGAGCGAGAATTACCGATTGAAGCACATCTCCCTTTTTCGCCCAAGTCCAGCTCGCCGTTGTTGAAATTTGAGAGAAATGATCCTGCAACCGTCGGACGCCAGACAAAACACTTGGAGTCTTTGATTGTGGACGTTCAATCACGACGTCTCTACAAATTCCCTGCATTCAGTTCTGGTTACGTGAGTATTAACTTGGTGACTGTATGCGATTCTCATTTTGCGTAGGACCCAATGGTCTTGGCGAAAGTGGACCGTCCGTGGTGGCCTGCAGATACTCTACTGTTCGGAAAACACGCCATCAGCCTATATTTCTGGCGTCACTTGGACCACCCGATGACGCATCTCCAAGTTTTCGCGACCCCTGATTCACCAGACTTAGCTGGTGGCAGTGATGGTATTAACGAACTATGTCTCACTCATGAAGCCCTCTGCGACAGGATTCTTCCACTTCCCCATTGCATTATTCGCACCGTCGTCAGCCCTGTGAGCGGAGGTATCAGGTTAAGCTACTTGGGTACCATTATTTCTCTTGAACGGACCCAATTCAGCTGTGTCACCCTCGCGATGCTACCCGCGTTATCCACTGACGTTGAGTACTTGTCGGTCGATGTCCAAGATATCTTCACGATCGAGACTCGCCCACGACACGTATTCTTGGAAGCGTCCGACAACGGGCATGCGCGGGGACTGATCCCCACTTACTCTGCGATGGAGACAGAATATTATTGTCCTCGGTCCCTGTACAAATTTTCGATGGATGCGAGTGGCGAGAGCTGTAAAGCGGTGGTGAGCGCAAAGTATGATGTTGAGGAGGGTGATGCCTTCAGGGTTGCAAACCGTTGTGCGTTTGATGGTGTCACTGGGAGATTGTGTTACGATGTGGGTGAGGAAGGAGGAGATCGTAGTTTAGTAGTACTTGACCTCAAATAGTTTCAGAGTCAGAATTCTTATAGACATATAGCAAATTTGTGCTGAAGCCGTGCTTCTCCCCAGCATCTTGAGATCCGTCGTCCTCGCTCTCGGGCGTATGGTGTACTGACTTATGACCTCATGTCATTGCGTATCGAGTCATGCGGTTGCCACAGGACGATGAAGTTGAAGACGGACATTCCGGAGTCCGTGATTCGGCCTAGGATGGAAAATGCTATGACAAGTGGCCAAGCTTCAAGGGTGAATATTTGAATGTTTCTAGTGTGGGCTAATTGCGATTAACGCCCAGAAGTACCTGGTAACGCATGAGATACACCAAGATGAGATGCAGTATGCGAATCAAAGTCAACTGGGGCAGGTAGAGTGACAGGAATGTGGAGAATACGAGCAAAAGAACCAAACGGCTGGGTACAAAGCTTGAGCAAATGTAACTCAGGAGATGGTCATGTATACACGTATGTAAGGAACGGGTCTCGTAGTCATCAACGTTGTGATATAAACGACGAGCTTATACAAGAAAGCAAGGCACAGCTAAGTAATAGCCCATGTTGAATGAGACCGTAAAAAGGACAAAACCTTCAGTAAAAAGAAAGGTGAAGTGAGCATTCGCCCATGACCCTCCCTGCGGCGGCCCGGGGACACCAGCTTGTCAAGCAGTGATGGAGCTCGGACTCGGAGGAATGGAGGGAGAAGGAAGAAGCTTGATAGAAGGGGAACCTATTACAGACCAACTACGACGAGTAGGTATAATATAAGAGGAGGATTAGGTCGGAGAAACAAGCCAACACGAGGTATACATGTGTAGAGAGGGGTGAGTCCCTATGTACGAGGAGATAGCGAGAGTGCGTTTCCCGGATCGTTACACTCCACCTCAGACGAAACTCATTCCAACGGCGACTATGGGTAAATGTCGCTTAAGGAAGGAGCAGCGGGTAGTAGGGGTGATACTGCGACAACGTAGTGCAACGAAGATGGCTGTGATTTGACGGGCTTGGACAGGGAAAATGATGGTATGGGAATAGATGATAGAATGAAAGGTCGGGTCCTGAAAACACAAACGATATGAAGCGAAGGGACGATGATCGACAAGGGGAGATAATGGAGTCCTGAGCTGAAACGAGGGCGTCTCGATGGCAAGGTCGATGGCAAGGGAGTCGGACGGGATACATAAGGTCGTTCGGAGAGCTGGACTGGGATAATAGCCGAAGATTCCCGCACGATGGGCGAGGAGTGTTGACTATATCCGGGATAAGCTTCCATGACGATGGTGAGGGAGTCGAACGGGATGAGAAGACCGTTCACCGGAGAGCTGGGAAGGGATAAGCTTCTGGGATGATGGCAAGGCCTCAGGGTCCGACTGTGGAGACCCAGTGATCGGAAATGGTCAAGAGGAATCAGGGGAATGAATAATGAGTTAAATGTGATAACAAATGGCGAGAACCGAAGCGTTCGGAGACTCCCGAACGATGGGCAAGGAGTAAGGAGTGGTGAGACGAAGCATGACCAGGTACCAGTATTCAGATTCTCCTCCTGGGACGAGGCGGATATGAGCAATGAGAATGGTAATGGGATAGAGTGACGAGGGGCCGATATTCGGATTCTCCCCCTGGCACGAGGCACTTGCGGAGGGATAGGGATTCAGTGAGATTGGACTAAGGTGACAAACGAATGGTGGGAGGTGAAGAGGTGTTGGTACTTTTCTCGGGTCGTCACACAGCTCGATTAGTTGGACCTGGGGATCGCAAAAATAAGGGATGTCGTCAGAGAAAAACGAGGTCACCGAGTAAACCGTTTCCCTCACTGTGCAAATGCTTAGAGACCGGAGTGGGTCAGCATATCCGAGATTTCTTGCAAGTGGGCATAAGAGTCCGGAAGGCGCAGGTGTTGTGGGTTGATCCATGAAGGGGAGACCACGGGGTGATCAAGCTGCTGGCGGGTCACGATTGCGTACGTCCATACTGGACCAGAAGCGGCCATGACGATGAACTCGTCTTGTTGATAGGAGCGTCGAAACGCATGACGCGCATACCGTATGACCTGCTTTTTCGCCGCTCCTAGATACCGCGCGACCTTCTCGGGAGGTGGAAATCCTGATTCGACACGAGCCGCATACCGCTTCACCTCCAGTAGTACCAGCGCACCGCACCCATGCACCCGACCTCCAGGATAACGTATAGTGTTACCACTGACTTGAGTGGTGACGAGAAGGATGGCCGAATCTGGAATGGATTCGCCGTCAACACCTGTTATGCTGCCAGTTTCAGAGGCGTCGTCGTCGTCGCCCTCCCCATCTTCATCGTCCTCATCCTCGTTGCGCCTGTCGTGGATGCGACACTGAGGATTAACCAATAGATCCGGTTGCCGGTTTCTGAGGTTGCTCAAGACTGTGTTCCATGGTATGTACCAGAGCGACTCGAGGTTTCTGGGATTGAACGTCATGGAAAGCGCAAGAGAAATACCGGCTTTGATCGCTGCAACGTCGAAGGGCATGGTGATGCACAGCTGGAGAGAGCAAGAGTGGACAAATTCGACGAGTTCCATTGAGACAGCTAGTGGTGGTTTCAGCCCCATTCATAATAGGGCTAACTCACCATTTGTCACGCTCAGAGTATTCGTCTGAGCTGAGAGGATACCGGGAAGTAATAGGATTGATGTAGAAGAGGTCGTAGATCGCAAGATTTTTGGTGGTTTAAGGAATGGTCACTGAAGACCGTCAGCCAAGGGCCGACGTAGATTTATAGGCCGCCGGTCAAACCTTTAACCACATGTCCTGGTGAAGAGACTATTTCACGACAGCTAGGTGCATTAAGTCACAGTTGAAGTGGCGTACCCATTTTTCACGCGCAATAAATCACTGGGAAAGGGGCCTTGGACAGCCTTGTGGTAAAGGGCAAGTTAGCGATAAGTCGCCAGAGACAAGCCACAAACTTCGTATCGACTTAGGAAAACTACCGACGAGGTGCGAGCAGATTGAGCAGAACGACTGTCTTTTGTGAGAGTACAGCGTGACGCCATTGTATAGTGAATCCCCGGCCGCGACAACCATGCATATCATTTTGAACTTTAAAAAACGCTTCTGTGGACTCTTGTGAGCTTCTCTGTCCTTTACGCAGCCCTTGTGTATCCCTTGAGTTGGCCTTGCCTGGTGCGGATCGGGTGAGTGTGTGGTTATACTACTACTAGGGATGCGGAAAGATTGAGCCCAACGCGCCCTGGAAACGACTTGAAATCGAAGCAACTACCCCCACATTGCGTGCCATCGACCCATATTGTCCACTCCCAGTAGCCTACGAAGCACCTCGTACTCTTCAGGAGGCGGCGGACACGACGGTAACCGAGTGTAACATGGATTTTTGTCTCTCGGAGCAGCCAGAGCAAAACAGCACCAGGCTTCGTCTTCCATCGGCTTTGAAAAGAACCAGAGTTTGACTTTGTAGTAGCAACGTTCGTCGTCGATGAGCCCTGCCGCGCGTACGAGCCAGTTGGCGTGTAGGACGGCCGGACGGTCAGTTTGGTGGTTAGGGACGGAGGGATACCCACGGGCAGTGGCTCGGGCTTCGAGGTCTGTGTAGGATAGGACATATCCGAATAGGTGTGTTATCATGGAGGGTGACACTTGTATGGAGTTCGTTAGCAAACCACGAGGGCAGAACAGACGCGAATCTCTCACTGCACTCGGGGGTAACGAGAAACTAGTTCTGATCATGTGAGCAAGACGAGCTGTTTGGTGTAAAGGATTCTGATGAACGATTCGGCTGCATATTCAAGTTGACAAGTGAATTGAAACCAGAGACGAGGTGATGAACAGAAAACCTTTTTTTTTTTTTTTTTTTAGAATCATTTTATTGTCCCTGTGAGTGTAGCTACACTATGAAGGACATTACTGGCATGATGTCAGCAAAGCAGGAGAGGAGAAGAAGAGGTGTAGCTGCGCAAGATCAAAGTAACATGGCCCAACATGCAAGGCATTTAAGGGCAGAGTCTAATGAGGAAGCGTAGAAAGTGAAAGTGAAAAAATGAGTCAGCTAACTACTAGATGCTACCTATTGTTCTCATTCACAAATTGGGGATGAGTAGAATTGGATGGGGATAGGGTTGTTAACTTGGCTGGTGTGGATCAGTGTTATGGTGCCCTCACAAGACGCGCTACATTCATGGACTTAGCCATTTCCTTTTGCTCTGTTATCTTATCTAATCTCTTCAGGATCTTATCTTATGATCATATCTGATCAAAGACATGTGGTGTTCTAGTTCATTGCCACAGTTGCCACCTCACTTTCACTCTATTCCCAAATGGACTATGAAACGACCGCAATACTAACTTGAAGTTGATCGAGCTTCGAGACTTGAGTTTGATCCTTAGGGCTTTCGACCGTTGAATCGTCAGGTAGAAGTATCGAGGGAAATCTCCAAGAGGTTTAGACTGAGGAGTTCCCCAGTCCCTCTTGGATCTTATATAGTCAAACTATTGTATGTACATGTTTGATAAATACTAGAAGGTTCTATGTACGCGCGTCGTGCGCTCATAACGCTATTGGCTGTAAATAGATATTCGTAAGTCGTACGATATGAGTCTGTATCGCTATTGGTTAGAATATGGTAGAAGGTTCCATAGGGTTCTACATGATGTCATAGGTTTGTGCACACGTGTTCAACACGTGTATGGTTCGAGAGCGGTCTGGAATGTGACGTCATAGATCACGTGATATAGATAAGATAGTGGTCACGTGATGTGATAAGATAAGATGTTGAGCGAAAAAGTTGCTAAGTCCGAATAGGGAAAATAGGCGATCGTAACAGACTAATTGCATTCTCATGCTGTCACACAGCATGTTTCACCTTGACAGACTTCTTTGAGTTTGTAGTGCCCTGTTACCATTACGGCACATTATTACAGCAAAGGTAAAAAACTCTGGGTGCAGGGACAGAAGACAACGGCATCCAAGATGTTCTGAGTCACCTAGGACTTCGGCCACCCCCTGGCTAAAATTCAATCTCAGCTAATATATACTCCATCCTTAACAAAGCTTCGAGCCACTCACTCTTTTCCCCCTCCCTTGCTCACTGTCTTCTCTCTCTGCCTCACTCTTGCAGCGTATGTGGTAGTCGTGGGATATGAGCATTGCCTGTCATCCTCGTCATGGTCACTCACTGCAGAGGAATGGCTTGGTCAACAGATATCCATAGAGTAGATAGATACAACATACCATGTACACTTGCAATGGAGGCACATTTTCACGATACTCTGCAGTGATGACAGGACGAGAGTTGGGATATCGTAGTAGTGAACACTGAGTAGATTGGAGGGTAATGACGTGGTGCTAGAAACAACTGCTCAGAAGATATGGAAAACGATTGGAAACAAGAGAGATAAGAGCACGACCACAAGGGTGAAAGATAACAATGACAGGGCAGGGGAGACAGTGGATAGTGATAGAGAGTGACAGATGAATGGTGATAAAAGATCAAGCACTGCTGGTCAGGAGAGAAGGATGTTAGATAGTTTCTAAGTGCAATGCGAGATCAGCTTACCATATGCTAGAGAGGACATCGTTCTCACTTTTGCTCTTGGTGTCCTGGATCTTGGCCATGACATCATTGATAGCGTTGGATGTCTCTACTGCATGTTGACCAGGTGGCATAAGAGCAGGTCACCTATGTCAATGTCGGAATCCGGGAGATGAGCAGGAGCAGCGTGAAGGGATGATGGAATGGTCTGCGGTGGCTCGTCATCTTCAAAGTTTGGGAGACCAAGCCAAGATATCAGTGAGAAGCTTGGTGGTGGGAGTTTGTTGTAATCAGTTTATGATAGACAATGAACAAAGCCTGACGAAATCGCGGCTGTTCGGAAATGAGAGGTTACCAGGCACAGCATCCTACAAGATCACTGTTACTCCAATTGCACATGGGCCAAACTTTCTGGTCTTCTGCCTCGCGAGATTAGCGAACAGTATGCAATGAGGCAACTTGGAGGGAGTAGCGGGGGGAGATACGAGGGGAGGGGGCGAAAGTGCTTGTGTACATGAGGGAGACTGAAAGGAAATGTAATGGGAATAGGGTTCAAGTGGGATTGCCTATATCAATATTGAAATCCAGGAGACGAGCAGAAGCAGTGCGAAGGTGATGATGGAATGATCCTCTGAGATGCTGGCAAGCTCAACCTCTGTTTTTGCGAGAGTGAGAACATCAGCTGAGGCAGCCATCATCTCGAGAAAACCGGGGATGGTGGACTTGGCAATGGAGGTAGAGAGGATGCTGAGAGAGCCGACCATAAAGTATGACATGGCACGATTGGAGTCATCTGACCTTGCACAGTAGGCAGAGAAGTCTGGGACTTGTGGGGTGTCTTTCTTGATGGTGGAGGTGTGGAGGAGACAAAGCTGATAGAGAGACGTTGTTGGTGCAGTCGCTGACGCATTTTTTGCAGTTAGTATTAATGTATGGATGGTGCATGTTCGAGAGGCACTTACAGATGTAGGTTTTGAGACAAGGCCTGAAGAAGAGGTCATCTGCCAATGATGCGGCTGGGGAATCTGAACGTGCATGAGCAGCAAGGTAGAGACGTGATATACTGGGAACACTGCTGGGGAGAATGCAGACTGTCGGGGGTTGACTGCTTTTCTGACCGTTTGGAACAAGGCCATGGGGTCTCTCTACCCATGATTGAACCTTTGCGAGAGATCCAGTAAAAATGCTGCAGAGAGCTCGTGTACACGGAGAATCCCAGCTTGAGGATAGAGGAGAAAGTGAGAGGGTGGATTGGACCGAAGATGGCGATGAGCAGAAGAGCTTGAAGGTGGGGACAGGTAAATATGGGTACAAAATCATGATTGTTGGCAACGAGGGGATGGCAGCACTGGATGGAGAAGGCTGGGTTGGAGTGCAAGGAAGACCCAGGGATAAAGCATTGTGGTTGGTCGTGCTACAATAAAATCATCATTAGCAATGACTGTGAAAGCATTAAATGGTCCACATTACCTGGTTTAAGCTCACTATATTCTTTGATGACTAACTGTCGTCTGGTGATGGTCCCAGCAAATTGTGAAGAGCAGCGCTAGAGGTGAGATCGATGAGGTTGAGGTGAAAGGTGTGAAAGGAAAGTCTTCATCTTCAATTTCGACTTAGAGATGTGAAAGGGACATCAGGGCAGGCGAGGGTGTTCAAAGTGCTTGAATGGATGGTGAAGGGACCAAGCATTGTGCTCGGTTATGCTGCAATAAAGGCGTTGTCAGCAATGCTGGTGAGAGACATAAATGTTCCACTTTACCTTGTTTAAGCCCACATCGCACCCTTCGATGACTAACCATTGCTTGCAATGGTCCTGCAGCACTAGAGGTGAGGTTGATGAGGTTGAGGTGAAAGGTGTGAAAGAGATGCTAAGCACTCACATTACCTCGTTGACACCTACACCACGCCATTTGATGACTAAATGTTGTTTATGATGACCCCGGCAAGTTGTGAAGGGCGATGCTAGTGAAGGGGTGGACGACATTGATGTGAAAGGTGAGTTGTGTGGCTGTGATTTGTTTTTAATGTCCGCATGGGAATTTCGCTTCAAGCACAGCACCACGTGTCATTGCTCCACACCCTGCAATCCCCTGACCACAATGCTAGACAACGCTCGACTCATTCCGTCGCAGCATAAAAGGTATACCAAACGATTTCTTATCCAAGACGACCTCCCACTGATGGAACTTTCTAGCCATCAGTGTGCTGTCTTGCAGCAGGCACAGCAGATTCTCGAGGGAGCTGGTCTCCCATCTGCTGATCTCATGTTGATCGTCTCATCCTCTCGCTCATCTTCATGG
>JBBPJZ010000261.1:0-26135 GCA_038089015.1 Chalciporus aff. trinitensis | reverse complement strand
CTCATTCAGAAAAAGTAATTTCCCTGGCCACAGAAGAGTGTCAGGATGATGGGAGCATTTTTCCTAGATGTTTTTGACCCCTCTGAATCCATTGGTGACACTTTCAAACCCTCAAAATTCCATCTTGATACCAATTTTCACATTTTGAGCCAAAGACCACTGTTTTGTCGATATCTCAAAAACTGGACTGCCGATTTCTTTGACCAGGGGGTCAAAATGATCCTAGAGATGGGCTCTATCAGATGGGGGGATCATCCGGGCAAACGGCGATATCACATTTTTAAGGATTTCTTAAAAATGACCTAATAGTGACATTTGTGTGACAAAACCAAAAAACTAGAATGTATTCAGTAGCTTGGAGGAATACTTGACTATCATAAGTAAAATATCTGAAAGCTAGAAAGGAAGATTATTGTTAAGGTTCGACAGGAAGCCAAGGAGTGCATGAATAATTACTGAATTTCGAGTAAGATTGAGACCACTGGGAAATTGCATGAAGCTGCTTTGCAAGTCCGACTGAGTGGAGAGTAGTGCCGTTGACACCCCGAAACCTCAGCACTCAATGGGGAGGTGGAAGTGCTCATCCACGAACGCTGCAGCGGCGTGGGAAGAAAAGTGGATGGAGATGTGGGGTGAGGACAGTGTAACAGCAAAGGGAAAAGTGAGTTTACCATCACAGCTCTCTCGCTCCTGTAGTAGCACTTAATTTATTCTTTTAATCGACAAAATCTAGGACAAATTATCTAGTACAACTATCTAGCTCACTTCACCATCATTTGAAACGAACCGACTCATCATCACGGTGGGTGAATAGCATTCTCTATAAGATTATCTGTAACCTATGATAGAGCACAACTAGCTAATTCCTAGACTATTTTTCCTTCTCTGTCTGAATTCGGCAGGTCTCGGCACAAGGTGGTTTCGTTGGATAACCTGCATGTCACACAGTGTCACGTCATGTGATGTTTGTCGGTTTTGCATGTCGTCTACCTTACTAACACCAACCCCCTATTTCAGGCTGAGGGGCCTGTGAAACCCCTGCTAACAACTCAGAGAACAGCTCATTAACACTCCTCAACACTGGCAACAGCAGTTCTATCACAGACGGTGACAATCACGTTTGGTTAGGTGATGCCCTTGTTGGACACAGAGTCTGGAAGGACCTGGTCTCCCAGCCAGCCACACTCTTACTTCAGTCTCACGGTCTTGACTCAGACAATAACACGGATTTCACCATGGGTACTATAACAGATTGGTTGGATGGGCATCAGAGTGGACAGCCGGAAATGGGAGCCGAGATAGAGTTGGCAACCACCTTGTATGCTAGCGATGACGATGATGACACGAAGTGCGTATTTACAAACATTCATCTACCTTATCACTCACCACTATGAACTAGATTGATTTGTTTCTTTCTATTATCACGGTGAACATCTCACATTTGCGCGACGCCGCCGATCACCTCAAATCACAGCTCACATACCGCAACCAAATTTGGTTGAAAAACACTGCGGAGAGCTCCTGGCTGCGAGGAGTCGAGCGCTTCATTGCGGACACAAACCACCTCGAATCAACCGGCCGTCTCCGGAGGACTACGTGGCCACACAATACCAAAGAAACACGACGCTCACGCAACATTATGGGCTATCACGCCCACCCTTGCTCCACCACCCAATCGGGGCTTTCGGATGGTGATGGTGATGCTTGATAGAACGGCGGCAACAGCTTTTAATCGACAAAATCTAGTTGCGTCCGATCTCAGGTGGGTGAATAGCATTCTCTGACATGAGCTTTGCTTCTAGGCGTTTGACGCTTCTCAAGCCTCTTATCCTGCATGCCTGTGCTTCATACTCACTCACGATCCATTGTTTCGCTTTGAGGCCATTATCCCCATTGGCGCTTCGCCCTCGACGATTGGGCTTACGAATGTTCCACCTCCCACTCCCGACAACACTCCCATGTCTCGAGCAAGCAGGGTTCTTGACACGCAAGAGGCCCCAGGGCCTGGGGAGCTCGATGACATCCTCATACTCGCGGACACGGTCGTCGGACTGCACTGAGGACTTTCGCCCCTAGTAGCCCGTTAATGGGGCCCTCTGAAAGTATTCCATCCGCATCTACTAATCCGAAAAGTTCTCCGCCGGGCGACTCGACGGACCATATTATATCTCATATTGAGCCAGGTTCAAGCTAATTTTGTTGCTGCCAATGTCATTGCTGGCGCAAAATAGTGCGGGTTCTGTGCCCAGGCTCGCCACCAAGCTCCATCAGTAACTTCGCCTGGAAACACTCCACCCAACGACCCCGGTCACCTTTGCGAAAAACACACACACATAACTGGACGATACGGACGATTAGGGGATTTACTTAAATTGGGGCACAGTGAGCCTTCCGGGTGTTTTCCAAAGTGCGTGTATATTCTCCTTCGAAATAACGGCGAATTCTGAATCAAGTAGCCTCGAGTAGCACCGATGTACGGATATGTACATATTAATTGACACTGATAGACCGTCTTCACCAGTGGAATTCATGTGTTATGTTTATGATCGACCCGAAGGCAGATGCAGATAAGGAAAACGCTCTCATAGATTTGCTCGGCATCACACTCGTTATCGTCCATCATATTAGTGGAATAGTCAGTCTCGTCATTCCCTCCATGGGACAGGACCTCTACAAGCACCAGATGAACGCACGTTCTACATCGAGCACCGTCCGCTCGACACATTATCAGTCCAAATTCGATCAGCGAGGGAACGGCCTTGTACACGCAATCAATCTTGCGGAAGAGACAAGGTCCGGGGTGTATCAAGGTTGTGAGCTTGAGAAAATACATGTGAGCACATGGCGCACAAACCGGTGGCACAGCTGCCACATTCGATCCCACTGCTGGCGATGACTCAACCCGCTTAACGAGGTTTCGAACCTGCCAAGGGATGTAGGCCACCATGGGGCCCAGACCACCTTTATGGGCCAACCTGTCATTGAGCCGTTCTGATGTGCGAAAGTACTTGGGTTAGCAATTATGGAGGCCTCACGAGTCTATTCTTGTACGAGGGAACCGCGAACGCGTTCAGGCTGCGGATGGAGTCTAGGCGGGTTTCAGAGGATACCTGATGCATAAAGGGCATTGTGTGTCTCCATACGATCCACGTTTCGGTGTACGTGTAAGTGGCCGCGAGGTTAAATCCAACCACGTGTGACAGGTGACACCCAGTGCCATCGAGAAAGTGAACGTAGGCCCGACGACCGGGACGTTGGCATCGATACAAGGGTCAAACGACCAGTGGTGCAGAATCAGAATTCGTGGTCGTAGTACGGTCGAAGCAAGGGTCGACGAGCACTGAGAATCGAGAGTCCACATAGGTGGGTGGAACGCAGTGAAATGAAACGTACGAAATTGATGGCTAAGCATGTTTCCTGGATCCGAGTCGCAGGTTGACAGTCCAACTTGAAACAACGTGTCAAGTTCTGTCAGCCCGGGTGCTCAAAAATTGGAAGCATTTGTGGGGACGATCGTTTTGCGCTGAAATAAGACGGTTGTTAATTCAGCGGTACGAGGCAGTCGGAGGAAAAGATCCATCACCTATTGGTGTGTAGTAAATCCGCAACTATAGCGAGCGAGCTGAGATGCTGTGTTGTCAACATGGTGTTAGACTTTGAAACAACGGCATGGGAAGGAAGGATTTGATAAATTACTTTCGGACCCGCAATTGGATCAGATTGTCCATGTGTTGCGTTCCCTTGCAATTCTTTGGTCCGGAGGGTCTAGAGGGGCCAGGCTAGAATGAAAGGCGATAGTCACATGTTGGTGTCAGTGTGGGAGTTAACAGCGGGCGCTGGGAGCACAAAGCAAGGATCGAAGTGGATAGATTGAACTTACTTGAACAAACGTGATGTCTGATTCCAAATTTGCTCTCAAGGGAAGAACGTGCGGCATGTCCCAAACCCGCACAGTTAGGGGTTCCTCCACAACACAATCATTCAGAGACAATCTATTTCTCCGGACCTAGTAAGCCTACGAACACAGGGTATAATACATAGAGGTACATAGTCGAGTTGAGAACGAGCTCTATACACATAGCAACCATATCGTCTGAGCCAAGTTAAATAAATTGTCAACTTCGGAAAGCGACATCCCCTGTAAGAAGCTACAGTCACTATACACACTTGAATTCCCGGACCAATGGAAAATGAGGTCATAAGAAAGATACCGAATGCCAAAATTCTCAAATCGCTCGGCCGAGTGCAGACCAATCTACTTGTCGACACATCTCATCCAGCAAGTAGCGAGCGGCCTCCGCGTTCAGGTTACAGGCCCGTAGGTGAGACTGCCAGTACGGTGGCTCGTAGCCAGGGAAAAACTTGAGGCACTTGGTGACCTCTGTTCGGACCTCTGGCGAATCTCCGCATACTTTCAAAGCCCTATCAAGCCGATCGTCGATGGCTAGCCCATCAAGGGGGGTATAAGTACCGTATTGATCGACATAGCAAGGAATGGGAGAAGCACCTGAGATGGAATCATCGTCGAGGATGTAGACTGGACTATCGTCCCGGACGACTTCATCTGATGGAAATATTTCACCATGGGTCGCCTCCCAATATCTCCGTAAAGAGGCACGACTGGTCGACACCACGAATTCTGATTCATCGGGGTCTGGTACGGGACTGGGAACTGGTTGCATTGGCAAGGGGCGACCAGGAGAGGGTGGCGGTTTGACTATTGATGGCGGTGGCGTCAATGGCTGTTCGATGATTGGGCTCGCGCTATATCCCTCGATATCCGGCTCCAGGTCAGGGGCGGAAGGAATTGGTGGTAATGGAGCTGTTGGAGCACTAGTCCTGGGTGGGGTGACTCGACGAAGTAAGGGCTCGGTGGATCCGACGGGCTGCGACATATATCGATATCGGGGGCGTGGTTCAGACTCCGGGGAAGACGTCAATGGTGAGTGTGGTGCTGGTTGCAAAGATCGAGCGCGAGGGATTTGGATGCGGGGTGACGGGGGCGGCGGGGCAAACGACGCACGTTGCTGAAGGTAACCGGGTACCCGAGATGCGTCGCACTGCTGAGGAGATATCTCTGGTATTTGTGTGGGGTGCGGCGGAGACGGTGAAGAGGTCGAAGGACTCATCGGCTGGTATATAGTAGGGGGAATATCACGTGGAGAGGAAGAAGCTGAACTAGGCCCAATACTGTCAGTCACGTCAGTCGTGATAGTCGAGATCGTCGGCGTAATTGATGTCCTTCTATCAGTAGAGGTTCGCCGTCTCCGAGGAGGTGGAAGATCTGGAGGCTTTGGAAGGTATGTTTCGGCTCTGGCATCGCGGAAAGCACTATGCAGAGAGGTGTCTTTGAGGAACTGTAGTGTTCTGAGAATCAGGTGAAATCAAGTGACATTTAGGGACGAACCTTCAACTCAATATCGCGTAACTTGGCTAGTATATGTTCGGTAGTGCGTCCTTTTGCTTGTTTTCGCTGGATCCAAGTCACCAGTGCCTGCCTCGCCCTATCGGTATCCCTCCCGCAGTTAGCTAAGACCGTGATCACCTTGTCAGGTTTAGTCAACGACGGATTCGACACTTGCAGACAGCGTACCTCGACACGGGTGTTCCCATTGAAGCTAACGGGATCGCTAACCATGAGCGGCACTACTCAGATGTGCGAGAGAGGATTCGGAGAGGAATGGGGAGCGCTGAAAATGCAAACCATGCTAAATCAGTGCAATTAGTTATATCGTCTGTGCAAGCGTTAGAAATGGAAACACGGGAATCTATAAGTATTATTTCAGGTACATTAGAGGAGATGACACCTCGCTCTGTTCTTACTTGCTGTGTGCTGTTGACGGGTGGCACTGCAGGGAAGTTTGTTGCTCCGGGATCAATCCCGAGCCAATACCCACAGAAAATGGACGCACGTTCATCTAAGACATGGACCCCGGGAATGCACACCTCTAATATTTACTCTCAGCTGGCAAGTACACCAGTGCAAGTACTCACGTACAGGCCTTGGCGCATCAATGCACAACAATTCGAGCTTCGATGTCGACGGCTTCAAGTTATGGCCCGCTGTCGGTCCTTGAACCACTTGGTCCATTGGAGGGATTCTCAGGGTATGCTACGAGTAACCCCTCGGAGGTGGTATGCGTGACGAATTACACGTCAGCTTGGTTTGAAACCTCATGTCAATATTATGGCTTGGTACCCCTATGTCGATCCACGGTTGTCCCCCTGATTTACTGCCCTCAAATAAGTTCAAGTTTCAGGACATACAAAATGGTCTGATTCCTGTTGAACCACGGGACATGGTGCGTGCTTGCTACAGATCGTTATTTCTCATTTTCGCACATGCAACTCAACGATTTTCGATAACACAGATGGCTGCCCCATGACTCTTTCCGGGATAAAGCAGGACGGATCTGGTGCTCGCTCTGAACCTAATATTCAGCGAAACTGCGACGATGCGATAGCTCGGAACACTCTTCGCACGGGCTACGGCTCAGGGGCCATCAAGGTAACCGCCACACGACCTATGAAGTCTCACAGGAATGCGGCGGGCTCACCAATGCACAAATTGTCTCCCTCTCGCGCTGAGCTGGTTTGTAATTCTATGAGCCCTTTCCTGGATGTTTGACAAATTTCCACCTACCATCCTGTGCGGGTCAGTGTTAGATGAACGGGTCATAGATCAGCACAGCGAATGCATACCCCTTGAAATCCGCCATGAAGTGCTGCTGAAGCTATAAGGAGAGCGAAATGTCCGTCCTAGCTATGTTTGCAGTGTCCTCCTCTTCGTCAAGCAGGTCTGCGATGCATGGCCCGTGAGTAGTAATATAACGTCCTGGATGAACTAAGTGGCAAGTAATGTCCCGTCACGACTATCGCGGGCCAAATAGATCATCCTGAAATGCGCTTCTATCTCTGCGACAAGATATCGAATTAAAGTAAGACTTGGTACAGACCTCGATAATCCCACTGAGGCGGAACGACGCAGGTTGGGTGCTGCCGATGGGTGAAGCTTTGAAGCCTCTTTCAAACTCTGAAATCGCTTTATCCGGTCCGACCTTAGCAATGTGGATCGGCTGGGAAACTTAGGAGAACCTCCTGAACACCCCGCTCACCAATATCGCAAGGGGAAATTTATCTGTAAACGACTGTCATCATGAACGAGCAAACCCAGCAAACCCTCAGTGGGTGACCCGCTCCATCCCACGTGTCGGTTAATTGATCGAATACGAAAAAGGCAAGTGACAATATTGAAAGTTTGTCTCCAAAGAGACTGTCTACTTCTTTGCGGATTCAGAGGAAAAGAACTTGCGAGTGTGGAAGACGTCAAACCGTGCAGATCTTCCAACTTGAAGCTGGCCTTCCCTGCTGCATGTCCGTCCGTCAAATCCATCTCTCTCTCCTCTGAATTTGGAGACCTCGCGACCCGGCACTCGAACACGATGGCCGAACATTCCATTCAACGTTCGACGTCCCAGCCTTCCATGCCGGTCGTAACGCCTCGCAATTCTCGTAGCTCCATCTCCAATTCTTTTCAAACCTCTCAAACCTCTCTCGGACCTCAATCTCGTCGCGCGTCAGAGAGTAGTGGGCAGACCAGTCCTGCTTCCACCACCCTCACTTTGACTTTGCCACAGACCCCCGTCTCTTCCATTCCATCCTTTCGATCCATTCGAAATTTACTCCCTTTCGGGCCTGCCAAGACTTCAACCTCTCCCGCTCCAAATTCGACCCACATACCGAAGCCATCCTTTGTCAACTTTGGTTCTTTGCGGCGAATCACTAACGACAGAAAGAACTCGGCCACTTACTCTCGACTAGATGAGCCGGATCAACCACCAGTCATTGCTATTGCGCGTGCCAGCGAAACCTTCGAGGAAGAAATGATGGCTCTCAAGCGTAGTCGTGACCTTACCAGGTCTGGATCTGACGCGACCGCCTCTTCGCGAACGAGCGAGGAACGCTACGGTATCTATTATCAAGTTCGTCTTCGCATTCGCCTTGCTAACCGAATTGTAGTGTTACCTGCCCTTTCCCCTGGCCCACCATTGGGAGCTGATCTCTCCACAATCATTGAGGCAGACAACTCCGGAATTTCCAAGCACATACCATTCCTTGACGACACAACCCATCTCGATGCAGATGGTGGATCCCTTCCATCACCTTTCAACCCAGACCAGAACGAGAGGAGTCGACAGCCGTCGCCTGACTCGAGAGAAGCTTCTTTTTACGACCTGTCCACTTCCAAGCTCACTGCCGAGGTGCTAGACGCGTTAAAGGTCGAGGACTCGACAACTGCAATTGAATGGTTGAAAGGTGTGAACGGCGTCGTGGTAGAAGAGGCTGACGAACACATGCTTCACCGCGTCCAAGCAAGTACTCCGCGTGCTGAAGATGACGAAGCTGCATTCGACTTTGGAGCCTTAGACCCTGACCTTGCGGAGCTTCTAAGTCCGAACAGGATCAATGGCAAATCCACAGGCCCAAAACCTGTTCCTAGTCGCTTACCATCTCGAGTACACTCGCGGAATTCCAGTCATCCTGTCTCCGTGCCGTCACTTGTCCCTCTGAAGTTGGAGACGGTCGCTCCTCGCACTGGCACCATTATCCCTCCCACATCGCCGTCTCGCGCTATGGCACAGTCATCTCCTACAAGACGTACAGCTTCGCTGTCCCGAGCAAGCCGTGCTCAAGCCGCAGCCTCTTCCCTTCCGCGTCTCATGCGCTCTGTGTCTACGGTGCCCCCTAGTACCATTCCTCCGTCAGAAGGCTCTTCAACACCGACAAGCCTACGTGGGGTGACAAAAAAGAGACACCAACCATCATCGCCGCTATCCTCTCAGGCACACTCTTCTCAGGCACCCTCCCCCGTTAGCTCCCGTGGATCTTCTGAGTTGCCATCTCGGAGGCCATCTGGTCCCCGCTTGACAACACCAATGCGTCACGTCTCTTCATATGCTCCGGGGAACACACGTCTGGCGGACGCACCGATTATTCACCCACCATCGGCTCGGGAGAAAGCCTCAGCTGGCTCCCAGATGTCCCCTCGGTCCACGTCGGATCCCATGCGTCAGCCTAGCACGCGACCCAGCCTTGAACTCAGTGGGACGCTTGAAGTGAACAAACGGCGAAGGGCACATTTGTTCTACAATCGAAAACGGAGCCAGAGTGTGGAAGACGCGCGAGTCTCTCCCACTTCTGCTTCTGCTTCTGCTTCTGCTTCTGCCTCGTCTTCCAGAGCATCTCCGACACGCCCGTCTTCTTCCCTCTCTAATCGCCCTCCAACTATGGAGTGGCTTGGACCTAGGACAGTGAAGGCATTTGCCGCTGCTGGTCTCCTCGACGGCGACAGAGAGGGGTCTAGTACGCAAGCCTCAGGGGCTGGCAGATATGCCTCCCTTCGGGCAAGTAATGAACGAGAGGACCGCTTCGTGCCATCTAGGTTGGCTTTCTCCGAAGCCGCATCGGCGTCTTCTTGGGGACGAAATGGCAGCAGAGTTGTGACCCCCTCAGAAGGGGGAGTCACTTGGACTGGAAGTTCAACGTTCTCTCCTCGCACGACTTTCTCGGGTTCAACCGCGCCAACATCGATATCAGCTTCTTCCTCTGCTCAGCTGGCAACGATGCAGCTCATGAAGGAAAAACACGACTTGGAGACCGAGGCACTGCTCTCTGCGCTATCAGATTCGCAGAGAACGACGAAGAATCTACGAGAAGAGAATCTGCAACTCAGAGACCGCATTCGGGAACTTGAATACGAATTGGATGAGATGCGAACACAAATGCATCGGCTTAAATCGAGTGGATCACTCTCACAGTCTCGACTGGCACCGTCGGCGTTCCCTAAGTCGATCTTCGACAGACCTATCGTCCCACCATCTTCATTGGCACCTCCACGCAGACCTGTCATGCAACGGTCGCACTCGCACCTTCACGCAAACGACGCGTCTCTCTCTTCGGTGGATCTTGCTCCCCGCAGGTCATGCGAGGGGTCGCCTTCTCGGGATGATTCACTAATGCACCCTCGCCGAAGACGCGCTAGCACGACATCCTCTGTCTTCCCAAACCTCCCTCACAACATGCCAATGCTCATGCTGGAAGAAACGATGCATGATCGTGACCCCGTGTCGACTTCGTCCGCGTCTCCACGTCTGTCAACATACGGTCTGCCAATTCGTTCAAGTGCCGTCAACATCAGTCGGGTGGAGCATACCAATCAGTCCTCTATTTCGTCTGGCGGGAACATCTCGCCAACAGCTGCCAGTTTTTCACTGACGGAGATCCCAGGATCTCCGACGAGCCTGCAGCTTCGGCCTGAGCACGAGATGCATCTCGGAGACATGGCCACACTAAGCCTCTATGCTATGAGTGATGAAGAGTTATGATCTATGCTTCCATTTCGTTTGGCTTCCTTGGTTTCCTTCGCTCCCTCCCTCGACGTCCGCGTTTAGTGCTCCGAGTTATGCTCTCCATCTTGTTTTCTTCGCTTTTCTCTCCTCGCGGAAAACCCCTTCTTTGCTCGTACATATAACACCCAATTTCGAACCTCGTCCCCCACAATTTATGTTATTGGTATTCTAGGCAACACACTAGATGTACATTATGCGTCTAACGCATCTTACTCCATTCAAAATACGGTAGATACCTTCCTCATTCAACCGACTTTTTCGTTCTTCTATCATCTTGGTGGTGGGGGTGAGTAGTCAATCCGATGTGATTAGGTTTACTCGTACGCATGGAAAATCTAAATGCACTCTAAATGGTCCATTCCTTGAATGAATTCTCTATCGATGAAGTTCTTTATGTAAATGCTTCGTTGAGAACGCTTGATTTAGCAACCGGGTATTCGTGATTGAATGGAAGTAGGAATGCTCAGTGGGCGGCGAATTGTGATTTCATCCGTAGCCGTGCGCCAATACGATAAAAGATGAAACTGGGAAAACAAAGTAACGATCAGTCCCCTCGAAACTCGCATTGAAGGAGATGACGACGCACGGTAACGGTGCCATCACCGTCGTGAGACCTGCCAACAGCGCTGTCGCGCCTACAGTGCCAAGACGAGCATACATTGCGCCCGCAAAAAGGGGAAAGGCGGCTGCGAAAACTGATCTCAGCGCACTGTTGCTTGCCATGGCAGATGCCGCGATTGGGCGGTATGCGGTGACCAGGTACGTGAACGTCGAGGTGAAGACGAAATAGATGCCAGCACCAAATGGGACTGATGCAATGATGGGTGCGATCCAGTGCACCTGTGGGTATGTCGTGAAAGCGAGCCAGAAAAGACCTTAAAATGGACGTGAGGGAATGAGCGATATGAACGGAGGATTACATACTGATTGGGACGAGGATGGCACCAACTTGACCCATGATTAAGCGAACCTCTGGTGGTGGGTTGCCGTTAGACTTCTCGGCCTCCCCGGCGAAAACTCTGCAAATGGGATGAGTCACCTTCGCGGAACCCGAGTGGAGTACCAACCTATTCCAAATTGGCTGTGTCAAGATAGCAAAGAACATGCCTACTCCTATTCCAAGGAAAGCAAGACCGGTCATTGCGTCGTTGAAATGATGGATATCTTCGAATATGATGGGAAACGCCTGAAATGCGAGATAGAGGATACCCAAAATCAGAGCATTCCTTGTGAAAACAAGTCAACGCATGTCAGATGTCTGTCAATCTCGGCGGCGTACCAGGTATCCAACAAAAGGGCCATCCGATCAAACAGCAACAGTTCTGTGATTGTTGTTGAACCCACGAAATGGGGTAATGCACCCCTTGAAACTTACGGAAGGGTCTATAACAGCTGAGCATGATAGAGGCGGCTAGGCTACCCTGAACCTTGTCGAGAGGAGCATAATAATTGACATCCCCCGTGCTCTTGCGTAACCTGAAACAATTCTGAGTAAATAGAGACTCTCGCTGGCTGTGTACTTGCCTAGCGGCCTTCTTCTTTAGGATGACCGGAACAAACGTTTCCGGAACGAGCTAATTGGTTGTTCAGCATTGCATACGTCGTGGACAGTTTTGTTTTGCTTTACCGTGAAGAGCAACACGTTCTCTCCAAAGATCCAGCACAACAACACCCAGTACGTCCAGCGCCAATTGACATTCTACAGAAGGCGAATTAGATAAGATAACGGTCCACGATATCTCTTCTCACTTGGTTGATGAATCTGTGTAGAGAGGGTCAGAGGAGGTTCAAGGCCCCTAGGCAGTAGTGAAACGCACCCCGCAATCAGAGGACCAGCCACAGGACCGATGAAAGGCGACCTTATCTCGTGCTTGAGCATGAGACGCTGAATATCTTCATGGCACTTACAATGTATAGACCGCCATCGGACTAAACATTAAAAAGGGTGATTTGAAGAGAAGTGGCAGACTCACTTAGCCACTTCGGAGTTATTGAACATATCGCTGACGCTTCCTCCCGCGACGCTCAGGAATGCGGCACCACAGAAGCCAGTGATCAATCTGAAGAAAAGGAATACGCCTGCCAAGCAGTCAGCTGAGATTACAACGTTGAATACTGGCTGTCACTAACCAACGTTTGGAGCGAATGCCACTGGGAATGAGAAGATAAAGAATAGGACATAGGAGACCCGGTATATGATATTTCGACCTGGGTGTGACCCGCCAGTTATAAACAGTTACCATCTATTACAATTAACATACCATAAACCTCGGATAATGGACCAACGAGTAGAGGGCCGCAACCAAGTCCGAGAACATAGAGACTGATAGAAAGGATTGTGACCTCATCCGATACGTGGAACGTCTGTGCAGACCCTGCCTCTGTAAAGGCAGCCTGATAACAGAGTTATTGAAAGATAACACGCGTCACGGTTCACCATACGCACCATAGAGGATGCACAAGTTGCGCAAAGAGAGGCTGTACTGATAACAAGCACTGTGAGCCAGCGCCTGAGCATGGACATGTTTTGAGGGTTCTCTTCAGGCTCCAAAGTAACGAGGTATGAATCGATGACTTCTTTTTCCGCAGACAGGGCGCCCTCTTTTGCACCCTCGACAGTGAGGTCAACCGTCCTCGATGATCTGGTAGACATTGTCAGCGACGGTTTCGGCGAGCACTGACGATGGTGTTGGGCTAGAGTTGCGCAAAGGTGAATGACCGGGATAAAGCTGGAATCGCGCGCCGGACCTAAGCATAAACCAGGAGTATAAAAATATAACAATTGGGTGATTAACCCTTGAAGCCGGTGAGAGCTGACTACACATGGAATATCCTTGACGCGGATGCCGAGTCTGAGTGGGTCATCGACAACTTCATCGCTGAAGGTTAAACGGAAGTTTCAAGCAAGTCTCGAGTCGGACCCGAGGCTCAGAAGCCGAGCTCTGTCAGCTGGTTGGTTAGCACCACGGTTGCGGAGAAGATCGGTCGTTCCGTCAATGGCTGACATGTCATGTCAGCGCATGGCACATACGGTTGCAGCATGATAGCTGAATGGAAGACGTCAGTTACAATATTTCCAGGGGGCCACTTACTTCTTCACCCTCCCCATCCAGAGGGTCATCGACCGGGCATCCGCGGAATGGAGCTCAGGCTGGTGGTAATTGAGTTCGGAATCTTGCGAGCCTGCCACAGCGCTCAGGCCGCTCAGGACCGAGCCACGAGGTCCCCACTAGTGGTCAGCCTCTATCGAATTCGCAAGAAATTCACAAAAAAAAAATCGATGTCTTCCATTGTCATTCCATCTCCATACTATGCACGACGTTCACAAGCAGAGGGCTAACCATGCGCCATGGTTACATTGCCTAGATTTGTCCCGCTAGCTTGTTTTGTAGCCTCCTGTCGGCGCGTCTGGCTGGCTGAACCGTCCAAGCCACCCTATGTTCCCTCGTCCTACCTCGAAGGTGCCTTCTGGAGGTGGAAGCTTACGTTGTCTGTGAGTTCAGATCCAAGTACACGGTCGACCATTGCCATCGGTGCTCTTCCGCTCTGGGAGCAGAACGTAATGGAGAAAGAGTTCGCTACTAGTGGCAAGGAGGTCTCTGGAGGGGCCGGAGGAGCTGGCGGTGAGCTATTTGACCCTTTGACCCTTTTCGTGCTGATCTCTCCCCAGATCTGGACTGTTATGTCCAGTGACTCAACCCCACAGGAACGTGAACACTCGGATCTTCTCTTGCCAGTACCCACTCATTTACTCCACCCACCACGAGGAGAGCGGTCACCGAAATCGAGTCATGAATATAAACCGGTAACCAAACACATCGCCCGAACGATGAGCCTTTCCTCGTTCCCCAGGATGTCACCCAATGGAAGTACATAAAACTCGCAGCGCGCCATTCGGCTGCGTCGCCGCGTCTTTTTGTCGTTCCCGGCAACCAAACGGGGAGCCTTTCCGCATCTCTCCTCATGCGTCCATCCCTGTCTGTCGTCCCTGTCGTAAATTTGTCGAATTTGACGGTGGCGAATTAGAAATCTCAGTATGAACGCGGAGATTCATTCCCTTTCAGTTGATGAAGACGATAGCCATGACCACCGCCGTCTTTTATGGTCCCCGACACTGCGCGACGTCCCACGAACACCTCGTTATCAGGTACTCGCAGTTGCCCAGAGGCGCGCATCGGGTAGGGAGGTGGCCCTATTGAGCCTTTTATGTACGTCCACACGCGAGGATTTCCGCATTTCATCAGAACATGGATAAGTTTCTGATTCTGATAGATACTGATACATTATTATCACGTCAGATTCTCCAGCACTCGATGCTATTGGCGGCCCTGTCAAAAGGGAATTCTCCGCCCCAAATCTCAACATCTCGGGAACTTTCTTCCAGACCTGCCCACATCTTGCTTATCGTCTCCCGAGCTGCCGTGAGGTCATTTACGCGTCCGCCCTCAAGCTCTTCTTTGCAGCTCTGTGCCAATGTGGTGGTTGATTAGCAAATTTAGCGCCCTGGTCACGTTACTAACCTGAATGGCTTGGCAAATGTCCGCATCGATGACCGCCAAAATGTCCGCCATTGGACCATTCTCTTCCCACCTCAATCCCACCGTGGTCTTCACGATGGACGATAGCAAACCCAAACTAGTGAAACCCATGCCAGCACCATAGAATGAGCGAGCCCTGGAGAGGACGTTTTCGAGCTCAGGAGTAGGAACAGCGTGGATGCCGTCTAACCCTGTAGCGAATAAACCGTTTGTAGTTGCTATCCGCTTTGCGCTAGTCTGACGCAACCGAGAGCGTGCAGCGGCGGTGAATGCGGAGGCGAGGCCGGGTGTTCCAGTTGCCAGTAGGGACCTTGTGATAGCACGGAGACTGGGGGTATAGTGAGTGATCATGTTTCTGGTCCATCCATGGGGTACTTACTCTTCGATAGTAGCATTGGCTATCAGGGTATCAACCTGGAGGAGTTGTCGGCCTGCATACGAAAGTGAGGATGGGGCGTACCATGAGATTACTAGATGATCGTCATAGGAGGATAAGCTGGAATGCATGCCAGGAATGTAATAGTAACGTACACGTGTCCCAACGTTTTGCCATTAGAATCTTGAGAGTGGGCAGCTATCTCGGGAGCAGGCATTTTGGGGGTATTGCTGTGGAACGATCCTAGGAGGGCGGACTATTTGAAGAAGGAAGTGACAGGGCCCGGTTTATTTAATACCTTGCAGTGCTTGTTTTCGGATATCAGCTTGTGACGCTGTGTTTAAGGTCCGTTCAGGAAGGGTATCCAAAACTATTTCAAGGTAAGCGTGGATCGTCATATCGTGATCATTTGGACAGCCTAACCGGCGTCGACACAGACAATTTACACATCAGCTTAGTCCGGCTGTCAGTCACGGTTTGCTAGTTGTTCACCGAGACAACATCCGGTTTGGTTTCCACCTTGTGGGCTCCGGCGGGATAGCATCTGCCGCCGTGTACGTATGTTTCAGACTGGAACTCGGTTGCTAGCTATAGCAGTCAAATGGCTCATAACCTCACTAGGCGCCCTTCGCCAGTGCACCAACTTTTGGGACGGAGCTTGATCAAGCCCATTAAAAGGCCCCTTGCAATCCCTGTTTCTCTTGCACTCCTAGCTCCTTGTTTTCTATACAATGTCTTGGTCAAGGTCGTCAGCCACTTCGAGAGAAACCTTTGTGCTTGGTCCGTTTGTTGTTCCAAGGATATGGGTTGGCCTCTGGCAGCTCTCCAGCAATGCATGGGGAAGCGCACCGGCCGCCAAAATTCGACAGGGGATGGTCCGGCACGCTGATCTAGGTTACAATGCATTTGGTGCGACGTTCGTCTAAGATCTTCTCCACATTGTCTGATCACACATTCTCAGACATGGTGCGGAGCACCGATTCTCACATACATTCTTCCCACTAACATCATTCTAACGATCTGCCGTCACCCAATCCTTTAGGGTAACTTGACCGAATTTGTTGTGCTGTCCCGACCGCTGAATTGTTTACAGCCGATCACTATGGGAGTGCGGAGATTCTCTTCGTGTGTCGGCGTTCCCCTCATTTGACTTGATTTGTTTGACTGATCGAGTATCTAGGGCCAATTCAAAGAATCGCTGGCATCAAGCAAAAGCGTACTCGGCGCCACAAAATGGTGTGTTTTCAGGCAGACCAACCCGACCCGCGCGGTCGTGGAATCTGCAGTCCGCGAACGCATGACCCGCATGCGCAGCAAGTCAGTTGATTTACTCCAGGTTCGCGTGGGCCGGTTGTTCCCTTGCCACATGGGACACTGAAATTCCCTTTTATCACTCAGTTTCATTGGCAGGATTACTCCGACAAAGGTTATCTGACAGCCCTGCAGATACTCCAAGATCTTCAACATGAAGGATTGATCTCCGCTGTGGGGTTATGCAACTTCGATGCTATCCGAACCGATGAGATCTGTACCCAACTTGGGCCGGGGTTCATTGTCTCGAATCAAGTGCCGGTGCGACGTTATATCTGTGATCCGTCCTCGTTCTCATTTCAGTGCGGATAGTTCTCCTTGGTCGATACAAGGGCTTTGCATGGTCTAGCAGACGTGTGTGAGCGACACACTATCAAACTCCTGACATATGGTACCCTTGTGAGTCATCCCATACTTGATGCCCGGACCAAAAGATCACCCTGTCTGTCCAGTGCGGAGGGTTCTTGGCAGACAAGTGGCTTGATCAACCGGAACCGGATCTCTATGCCGGCAATCTGACGCCGTCTCAGCGGAAGGTAAGTAAGAAAATCAACGGTGTGAAACTCACGTCGTGGTTTTACCCCTCCGAAAATTCGCGTTTCTCATAACGGTCTCTGTCCTTTGTTTAGTACCTCGATGTGATCCTGAAAGCATGGGGCAACTGGGCGCTCTTCCAGACTCTCTTGGCGGTGCTACGTGATATAGGTGATCGTCATGGGGGGCTGAGCATAGCCAACATCGCCACGCGATGGGTCCTTGATCATCCGTTCGTTGGCGCTGTGATCATAGGTAACGATCACGATCTTCCTCGAGACTGAGACTTATTTTTGTCCCTCTATTCTCTATGTTCACTTGTTTCAGGCGCTCGATTGGGAGTTTCCGAGCATCCAGACGACAATCAACATGTCTTTGGATTCACCTTGACACCGGCCGACAGAGACGCGATCGAGGCAGTGCTGGCTCAGTCAAATGGTCGTCGCATGATCGGTATGATTGGTGATTGCGGCGCCGAGTATCGTTGAGCTGAAGGGGGTTGATGGATTCTGTTGGATGGATCAATCATCTTGTATCACGTGTCTTTTCGTGCCATATGTGCGCAGATCAGAAAGACGACGTTATGAACGAAATCGAGATGATGCTTCTTGTTCCCAGGTCCCAAAGTGGATGATGTCCCCCTTCCATGTGATTAAATACCTTGGCGGCGCCCATAGGCCCGAAATAGAGTGTTTATTTCCATCGCGTGCGAGAGGAACGACGAAAACGGGACTCAAAACTATATTCTCCCCAGAGTCATATGATATGATAAACCTGACGTGAACCAACTACAAGTAATGCGATTGATTGATACAGAAAAACCGTTAGTGTTTGAGATGTAAGTGAGCGTGAAATCCCTTCCGAAGGGGGAGATAAACAAGGAACGATGAGGATATGTGTGAATGCATAGTCCGATGTATATGCGACGTTTGATCTAGCAATGCTACCGCATCAGGAGCTCAGAGTTTACTAACCGCACTCGCATGAGAGGAAATCATGGTTGACGACAGGCGCTGAATGGGTTGGAGCTTCCTCTTGACATCTCGCAGAATGGTCGTTTTGGGATGCCAATCCCGGAACGCATCTCGTAAAGCGACGAATTCTTCGGAGAAGAGACCAGCGACTCTATCATCTGCAATGAGATCGCGGAGCGCCCACGGGATCTAAGTATACAGAAAGGAGTGAAGGGATGACATGAGCAATGTTCTATCGCCGAGCTATGCGGAAGGAGGACCTACTTCGTAATCATTTCGTTCAGCCAGAGCATTGAATGGTTCCTCAGCGAGCTCAAGCTGTGCTCCTGAACCGCTGTCAGTGAGGAACAGGTAATTTATTGCCAGGCTGTGTTCCAGAATTGAACGATCCGGATCACGAGAGAAATTTGAAATAACCTACGAGTATGTCGCAAGCTCTTCATAAGGTGTTGAATGTCCAATGCCATTGAGAGAGCCTGCGGTAACTTCCGAAAGGTGGGTAAGAAGGCCCCCATCCGAAAGGCCTGCGTTTCGGATACGAAGGAGTAGAATGAGGAGATTAGTAAGGAAATCAGAATGGCTGTGACCATATTAGCTAATCATGATATTCCGCAGCAGCAAGTACGCACTGGTATGCATCTCCGTCGATGTACAGCGCACGTAGAATCAAAGGATGAGAGACAGATGTGAACAATCCCGAGTACAGCCCTACGACCTGATCGTTGAGCGACGCGATGTAGACCATCTTGATCTATGTGATTTATGATTGATTGAATTCTAAAGTCGCGCCAAGCACAGCTAAATCACATACCCCATTATTCAGGACATTTCGAAGGGCCCTTACGTAGTCCCGGGATATCACACTTTCCGTGTTCTAGAGTTATTTAGCAGAAATGAGCACATGGACCCCTGGACCTGAAAGAACACACCTGGAATTCAAATAATTCTCTCGCGGCCGTGGATTCGAAATACTATACGACGGTCCGTAAGTGGCATAATCAATGACAGGGGTGTCAGACGACGTGCCTGAATGTACGGCTGTACTAAGGAGCTTGTACTCAAGTATCGCAGCGGCCCGAGATGGATCCCGCAAAGCGCGAGACAGCATATGCGCTGTGGGGCCCTGATGGCGGAAACTGAACCTGATGCAACTCCACTCGCAGGGATGGATGCATCGGCGTTATGTGCCGTTCGGATATGGCGATCAGTGATGAGGCGGTCTAGAAGATGTGTGGATACCACGGATCCCTGAGAATGCGTAGCAACCAAAATAGCATCTGCATCACGAAGATCATTCATCCACTCCTTATTCCCGATCAAGTTTTGGTACAACCTGTTCAGAGGGGCCAGCGTCAACCGCAAGAAATGGAATGAGGATGAGGGTACAAACGTACTTGTCAACTCGGCGATTGATAGTCCCTTCGCCTTCAAGAGGTATCTTGGTTACTTTCTCGAGTTTAACCTTATGTTTCTGCTGAAATAACTCCAACGCCTCCGCAACTCCATTAACAAACTTGGAACTTGTCCCTGTAGGCTAAGAAATATGGAACTCAATGAATGTTTACGTGCCACTGATTGATGCGCACTAACCTCGCCCGCGAGGGTGCGCAAAACGGCACCTTCAAGCGACTCATCGTGAACCAAACTCTAACGACACACATCAAGGGTGGTAACTTACCAGGAAACCATCCATGGACCCCGATGACGACTACTTTCTTGCACCCTCGGAGTACTTCGTCAATTTGACCCCCTCGCACATCCCACGCTCGTGGGAGAGCTTTATCGTACGGTGAATAAACGATTTCCTTCGCTTTGCCTTTACCCTTCGTCGAAGCGGGCTCATCTCTTGAAAATAAAACCCCGCTGACATATTGCAAAGTCTTGGACAGCGCGGACGGAGGCTCCTGCGGTATTGCCGATCGTGGTAGCGAATGGAACACTTCATCCCAACTTGGAACAACTAAATTCGGTGGAGGGGGGGAAATTGGTGTCTTGACACCTGACTTCTTGGAGGGCGATGGCGATGGCTGCCGTTTCATCGCTTCCTGCAAGACGGCGTCTGAGCTATTGACCGCACGACCTATAGGAGTGGGTTTATCTTCCGGCTTTTTGGGAAGCGGAGATGAAGGTTGGATATCAGGCGTGTGCGGCCGGGGTGGAGGTTTCACGACCTTGGTCGGAAGCGGTTGGGTTACCGTGGGTGGAGGCGGCGGTGGCGGCGGCGGCGAAGGCGTGACGATTGCGCCAGAAGTCTCATCCTCATCGATGTCCATGACCTCCATTTCCCCGCCTTCTTTCTCATAGGTGATCGATTTCATGGCCATCGCTCTCGCGGCAAAAAACGTCATCCAGCCTGATCGGTTTGAAGGCACAGTAGACTGGATGACTTCGCTAGGCACAACAGAGATGCCAGCGGGCTGTTCCTGCGCAAGAGGTGATTCGGATGGAGGGGGCGGGGCCACAGGGGCATGACCTTCAGCACGCTGCTCGGACACCGATCCTGGGCGAGACTGCTCCATCGGATTTTGACTAGTACCCGGACCAACATCGGGTGTGACGGCAGTGGTGGCAGGCGATTGGTACCAAGACCAAGGGGAGTACCATGCGGAGCCCTGTGGAGCCGCTGGCGCATCTGCGTTGAGTACGGAAGGCAATGAACACTCCTTGGCATTCGTATCCATATTTTGATCAGGCTCGGGCTTGATCTCGCCATTTGGCTGTGTGGGCAACGACTCGGGCGACGTAGATGTCTGTGGCTGTGGCTGTGGGCTGGCGGTGTGATCCATAGACGGCGGTTGGGCGGGAATTCCCGAGGGAGGGCAAGCGGAAGCGCCCGTAGTTTCGGACTGCACAGTTGAATCTAGCTGAGGTACAGGAGAGCTTCCATTCCATTTGAGATAGGACCACCATGTGCTTGTCCGCACCTCGGTCGCCGTGTCGGACTGGCTAGAAGTTTGGTTACCGGGTTCCGAAACGGATGCAGTGGCAGCTGGCTCGATAGAAACTTGTTTGACTGCTTCAATAATGGCAGGTATGAGAGTATCTCCGGGATCTATTCAGTATATTACGATGAAACCAGAAGACTAAATAGGTGGTCGTAGGAGGAAGACTGAGCCATACCTTCTGTGGTGACAGGAACTTCAGCTGCCGACGCGTCAGTTGATGGTCCGGTGTCTCGCGGGGGTGAGACAATAGCTCGATCGATTGGAGGTTTGGGCCTTGCCAGCAAAGGAAAATTGAACGCAAATATGCTTGTACCCGAGTCCGGGGAAGTTGAAGGCTTGGTACTCTCCGTGTGCGGTGAAAGGGAAATAGGGGGTGGGGGATTTTGTGGGGGGTCAGGGGAGTGTGTTCGTTCCTCTCGCACAGAAGCGGGCTCGACCTCCACAGAAGTATTCGGGATGTGTAATGATGACCGACGAGATAGCTCCTGTTGTGAATGTGAAACAGTTTCCTCCGAAAAAGACTGACTAACGGGTTGGGTTTCAGGATCCCCAACTGGACTAATCGTGTTTGTATGCCGGGAATTTACAGGTGGATCTGGCTTTGGTAATTCTGGTGAAGGTCCTGTACGGATATTAATAGTATCCGGAGCTTGATGGTCGAAAGTGGTCTCAATCTTCAGTTCCGTGGAGATGTCCTTCTCTGCCGACCATGAAAACAAGTTGAACCACGAGCGCTTATTAGACAGTGTTTGGTGGGTAGGCGGAGGAACGGAATGCTCTGGGCAATCCGGTGAGGGATGTGGAAGTGGCTCCTCGACAAGAGCCGGCAAGTGATCGGGAGGAGGACCGACGATGGCTCCGTCAGAGGGAGCGAGTGGGAGTGTGGTTGGAATAGGTGCTGCTGGTCCTAAACTTAACGGATCAGTAAAAGCAGACTACGAAGACCAAAATTCTACCTGAGTTCGGCTGTTCCGACTCTTGGGACACATCGTCTACAGGTGACTCCTCGGTTACAATCTCGGTGGTGACGGTTACTTCGTCGTGATTCTTTGTGGTCATTGGTGTAAACTCGTATGAATCAAGCGGCGTGGATTTGCGTAGAATAGTAGGTAGATTAGCGGCTGCGGAGCCCAGGGAACGTGGCTGCTGTGGTTCTGCTGTAACAAAGGAGACAGACGGAGCTAAGTGATTCTTGCGAATTGCGAGTGGATGTTTCCAGCGAGGAGTAGCGGATGAGCGGGTGGACATTGAGTAAGAGAGAAACCGAAACTTGTCAGACAGACTGAGCCATCCACAAGCCCGCACGCACGCACGGCTTGCCTCCTTGCAGTAGAAGGTCTAACCGCTACGTCAACCATATACATTCAAGTCACGTGGATCCAGCACGTGCGTGTACATGACAATCAGCAGCCAATCAGATCGCGAGTAGTGCCAACCCAAGATCAAGTCTGCGCTTAGAAGATTATCAAGGGAGAGAGGACGCATGCCCATAATAGATCCCTCTACCGGATGGTTCGGAATTGAAAGGAATTATGCCAAATAACATGCATGCTAGGGGTCAGCCTGAGGCTACGGATCCACCGAGCATGGGGCGGACCATATCGAGTGTTACTTCCGAATGCGGCCAAGGATCATCATTAGACGGGGGAACAGATCACACTCAAACTAGTTCCCTCCCCATTTTCACTAGGTTCGAAACATCGGCTTATTTCGAAGCTTCAGTGTGGGAGGAAGAACAGAACGTCAAACAGAACCTTCTAATGTAACGACTATGATAATCATAGAAAAGTAAGTGTATGTCGACGAGTCTATCTAATCGCTAGGATAGTGACACGTTGATGTGGGACAGAATAACAAAGCTTTCCTCCCAGTCCGTCGAACACGAACTTCGGCATAGAGCGTGCATTCGCCCATCGGGTCCACATCTCGAATGGTGCAGGCTGCCCTACCACTGCAGTACACTCACTTTTCGTGGCGTCGAGCACGAATTTCATAGCAAGAAACCTATGTTCGTTGGTCTCAACATGAGGGCCCATATCCATCTGAAAGAAACCCCGAATGTACCCATCTGTGGAAGTGTCGATGAAGCAATTGCGAGCGGTATTGTCGATTGTGAAGATATCGTGTACCTCACTGAAGATTTGTGAGATACCAGTGTGGGGCTGAGACAACGTGAGATCGATGCACACAAAGCGCAGCTGAGTTCCCTCTCTGATGTTATGAAGCAAACGTAGTGTGGTAGACTCAGTGCTTGAGGACAGAATGGAATTGCGGACGAGCGACGCACTCGCAAGGCTGTTATCTATGATGCCTTCATGAGTGAGATGGAGAACACATGAGCTGTTTTCCATCGAACTCGAGTCAATAGGGACAACGAAGGCTTGGAGAAGCGTCATCGTGCCCGTAGTCGAGGTTTCGGAACGAAGATAGCGCAAAGTGATGAAGTGCGTGGTCGCGAGGAGAATCGCATGTGGATTTTCATATTCTGGGAAGTCGGGCAAGTTCATTATTCTTTCCTAGTGGTTGATGAGAGCTGCATTATAGATTCTCGGATTGTTGGCTTACTATCGCCGTGCTGAACGCAGGGAGTGCATAAAGTATTCCGGTTCGTGTGTCGAATATTATGTTCTGGGGACAGATATGTAGAAACGGTCCCTTCACGTTGCCCGAAAGCAAACATGGGTTGGGTCTGGTGCAACCGCAGGAGATACACCGAGTCATCTGGCCAAGCGCTCCATACATGTTGAATTCCAGGAGCATCCTGTTAACTCTGCGTAAATACGCGATAGTACCAGGGTTTGGTATGCCTACCACGAAACATCCAGCTCATTAGCCGCGCCTTCAGGGTATAGGATGTACAAGAGATCTCCAAGCGGAGACATGATCCAACATGCATCCCAAGAACATATGGGAGAGGTGCTCTGGCGTTCCCATAAGACGTGCTGCGAGAATTTCTGGCAGTCCATATCGTGTAAAATGAACTTTCCGGAGCGTTCGGCGTAACTAACGAGCCACCTCCCGTTGCGCAACGCCAGGCCTCCAAGTCCAGTTTGAGTCGTGAATTCTATGCTTGCCAACTCAGACACTTGGATTGGCTGCGTAGTCCAGGTCTGTGCCAGTTTCTCTGATTTGATCAGAACGCGCTCGAGAAGTTGCGTCGATTGATGAGGATATGGACCAGGAAGGAGGGGAATAGAAGCGGTGCCATAAAGTGTCTTCCAGACCACCGGATCATTAGCGAGATCACGGAAGTGCTTTGAAACCTATGTCACGAGTATCAGGACATCAGTATGCCACCCAGAATGACGGCGATAGCTCACAGTAATAAAGAATACTTACAGCTCGTATACGGACGACATCTAACGGGCTCAAGAAGCAGAGGATTCGACAGATAATTTCCGGTGGGAGAAGCCGGATTTGCGAGCCCATCTTCGCTGTCGTTTGGTGTTGGGTGATTTTGGAGGAGAGATAGTGGCGCAGGTGCAACTTAGGCTGTGTGGACTACGGGTCTAGTACAAAGTGTAGATACCGACCTAAGTCCGTAGATCCGTACAAGGACAAACTTAGTGCCACCAGACCGCACATTATCAGACCAACCTGAGTGTACTATAGGAAATCAAGTGCACGCGCTGGCTATCAGATAGTCACAGGCATTTCTCCTTCATCATACCGACTCTCCTGTGCCTACAATCTGTCGACCCAGGGATGGGAAATAGTGTCGCAAATGGCGTTCGGCACAAAGCTGGCAGGAGCTTGTCCAGGTGTGCTCTGTTTCTGCGCTGGGGGGATAAGCGTTGATCGTTAACCACATCGATGTGAGCGATGGGTGTTTCACCTCCGCGGAGGAGGAAACCCTGGGACACATCTTCTGTGACTCGATCTTCAAATTGACTTCCTATTGATTTCTCGGGACGGTTTGAATCAGAGGGTCCTAAGAGCAGTTTAGTGTAAGACCCGACAGCGTCACATCACCATTCTGCTCGGAGCGATGTTTGCGTGGGCCCATAGTCCAAGCTGGACGAGTGTGGTAGCCTGACGGTGATGAGTGTTGCATCAACAGGACGGAAACGACGGGAGAGGTGTATACGTTACCACAATCACATTTATTACCCATCTCCCGTTTGTCTACCGACACCCGCACCTCACTTCAACAAGAAGGCCCCAGCTATTAGCAGGGCTGGAAGGACGGGCCCAGCTGAGTAAATTTTGATCGCTTCATCACGTGAGCCCACGACAGCAAGGTGGGAAAGGCCTGAGCCATCCTTGTTTGAAAGTAGAATGATGAGACGATGTCGTCCTCACTGCCAAGTTGTCGCTGTATCCACCTTATGGCAGCACTCCACCAATCGGACTCGACGTGGTGAGAGGGTGGGGTAATAAGTGGTCCAAGTGACGATTCAGCAGCTGAACATAACGAAACCACCCTCGTAAGGCGCTGGAAAATGTTGGCGCTTGCGGAAGACTCGGATATGCTATATCTATCAGCATCTCAAGTCCGTCGACACGCGTGGATCATGAGTTTCGCAATGGAAGATTTGTATTACCTGTGAGCGCGGCGAAGGCATTCATTGAACGTACCAGCTCCGGACCGAGTTTTGGGAATTTGCAACTTACTAGGGTTCGAATTGACTTCCTTGCACAAATGGCAACACCTGACTTGTGGTAGGGCTCCTTGTTGGCAGGTGTCAAATCAGTGTGACGACACAGGCTCCTTGACTTTGTGGCGGTCGAGCGAGTCTCGTTGTTGCACCGTCCCCGGTGTTCGAAGAACGCTGATGAGAACTCGGCAAGGGCCTGGAAATTTCCTTATTCCTGCGTGTCTCAGCCAATCGTGACTCGCAAAAACCTTCGAAGGGTGTGAGCAAAGTATTCATTCAAGCAGGTCTGTCGATGTTGGGAAGGGAACCTGTTACCTCAACGCCAAGATGGACCACGGGCAATATATGCAATCTAGAACGTGAGTATCCTAGAATTAGACTCACGCACACCTGTGACAGTCATGCCCGAATGTCCTCGTTTTTCCCGGGTTATCCTGATCCGTCCAGTGT
>JBBPJZ010000260.1:0-26212 GCA_038089015.1 Chalciporus aff. trinitensis | reverse complement strand
TCAGACGAAACCACCGCAGACGAAAGTTGCGTCTAGCTGGGCAGACCAGGTAGAGGACGAGTTGGCTGGCGGCGGTACAGATGGATTCTCTACCACCTCTTCTAAGCGCGGTCGTGGTTCCAAGGGTGGCAAAGCGTCGTCTACTACGAGCTGGAAAAGCTCCGCGAAGTCGTCCACGAGCGGTTGGGGCACTGTCGAGGAAATGCCTTGGTAAATGGTCTGATTATGCGTTCTTCTCCATGAATCCGTTTGCATCGTGTTCGTACTATTACCGGGGATGGTAGATTCTGTATGCATACCTAACTCTTCCGGTTGACTGTTATGCTTGTCGTATCCCTCGATTCCACCAGGAGATACATCCTGTTGTAACAAGTTCTATACACAATCCTCGCTTTGTTGTTACCATTGTAAATGTATATCTATGACTCTGTCCCAAACCCATCGTCCAATTTAAACTTCCGTAGGCCGTCTGCTATAGTCCACGGGACTTCCTCTTCCCAGTGGCTGATCACAACAACCGCCTGATCATGTCCAACGCCACCCTCGCGAAGGTAACGCCTCGCAGCACGCACCATGCCGTCGTCCATTCCGGACCATACCTCGTCCAGAAGCACAAGGCGAGGTCGACTGACCAATGCACGCATGAGCAAAACAATACTCTGTTCGCCAGCAGACAGATCCACGAAGTCGCGTTTCGAGAACGCCTCGTCGATATCTAACAACCCAGCAGAGCTCGCTGACGATGTCCCTTTCTTAGCTGTCCAATTACTAGGGCCAAGTCCGGAGAGGACCTCGCGAACCCGGGCCACGCGCCATTCACGAACGTCGTCTGGGAGCGTCCCTTCTAATCCGTTACCGACGCCGTTCTTGCCACCGGGAACGAATCCGCCATCGAACCCCGTGCCGATGACTTGCCACACGGTGGTATTGGCTCGTCTTGGGTATGCGTTCGCCAGTTCTGGGGAAACGACGCCGATGAGGGATCGGAGGTAAGGGGTAGGGACGTGTTCACGAGGACGGGAGAAGAGCTCGAGATGGGAGTTGCCTTGTTGGGTGTATGATTGAGGGTGGTCTCCCGTGATCAGGGAGAGAAGCGTCGTTTTACCGGATCCGTTGGATCCTTGAAGGTGCCACCGTTGGCCTTCACGGATGGACCAGTTGATTGATTTGAGCACCTAGCAAATGGGGGAGGTGAGACGAGTCCTTGAGAAGGGGGACGATGGGTTTTACATGACGTTGACCATAGGAAACGTTGACGTTCTTCAAAACAACGGCAGGCTTTCCGTGACTATCGGCCTGGCCTGCTGAGTTCGTGGAGGTTGTCAGAGAGACTCTGCTTTCCTGGGCTTTGCGGATTTCTTGTTCTGCAAGGATTTCGTCTTTAGGTCCAGTATGCACCTTCCCATCTAAAACCAGTGCAAGATGCGTTATCCAATCTGGCACTGGGTCCTGCATTCTGAGACCAAGGATGATTCTTGGATGATGGGCTTCGTGAAGGGACCGAAGAACAGACAACAAGGTTGGCCTACTGTTGACGTCGAGGCCCGCTATCGAGTTCACGTCAGCCCGGATACAATCACTTGAACAGAGGACGGACTTAGTGGTTCGTCAAGTAACAAAAGCTCTGGCTGGGAGAGGATTGCTTTCACAATACGCGCTCGGCGCGTCTGCCCATTGGACAATGCCACCAGGGGAAGGTCCAACAGGGACGATAAACCCAATCTAGCGGAGAGATCATCGAAGATATCTTTCTTCACTTTATCGGCAGCGAGTTCTTCTTGGGTTTTTGATAGTGGTCCTTTGGGTCGAAGATTTAGGAAGTCGTACTCTCCGAACATGCTCTCCCTGAGCGTAATGCGGTCTTCTTCCCTGACGGCACCGTACCGTGCGGTATAGTCATAGAAAGCACCGCCTGCTGCGCTAGGTCTATGGGCAAAAGACACCCACGAGATGGCGAGGTGTGGGTCGCGAGGTGGATCAGATAAGAATGGGAATAGTCCACCAGGAGGTGGTGGCGGGGGAGCGATTCTCATGTGTCCGCGGAGCGTCTGTCATAGATGTCATCTAACCCGTTCCTCCAGGCCTACTTCGCGCGAGTACGTTACCTGCAGCAAAGCAGTCTTCTGGTTGGACCCACTCCCGATGACGGCCCAATTTTCACCATCGTTCACTGTCCATTCGACGTCATGAAATACGGGTGCAGCGATGTTGGAATCTCCGAACCGGTATATGTTTGACTTTGGAATATGAACGAGAACGTCTTTGCTGTTGCTGGTATATAGTCTTTTGTGGAGATTGATATGCAAATGAGTGAGACCGAGGCTGGATGATAGGCTTGCGCGTCAGAAAAGGTGGATGGAAATGTGAATATATCGTACCTGCATTCGTCTGGTAGTATCCAATTGTTCCAGCGAGCGTTCCTGGATAAGAGACGCGACTGCAACTTCATGGAGACCGCAACTTGAATACACCCTGGATACACAGCCAATACGCAGATCTCAGGCTTCGGTGAAAGTCGGTAGACAGCAAGGAGCCAAACAGCTTGAACATACCTCGTCTGCGGTGTCAGCGGGTGCAGAAGTTCCATCAAGCTTGACGTTGGGGAGTAGAATTCGAGCTGGTCGGCTTCGGGAGACCGACAGTTTTCGGAGCTGGAGCTCCGACTCGACTTCCACGCGGGCTTGTCTGCTTCAACTTCTCTCCTCAAGTTTGGTTTGATTACACCGATTCATCCCTACCATCTTCTGGTACTTATTTGACAACGTAGGGGTTATGGTGTGAAAGCAACCATAATGATCGGCCATGACCCTTGCTTTGTCCCAATGGTAGTACGCTTGGACAGCTTGAGTATCCTCCCCAAGCCTGTCCTCCCAAGCCGCTCGAAACGATTGCTTTCCAGCGACTAGGTGAGGATATCCTTGGGATAAATTCGCGTCGCTTTGTGAATCTCTACGGCTACTACAAGAAATCTGTTCCTGACGATGATCCACAGCAGGTGTCTACACACAACCCAGACGTGTAAGTACATCCATTTCGTATCACGAAAATGATCCAGCTCGCCAAAGGGTCAGAATCACTTTGCTTGCAGCGTGGGTGCCAGTGCTTTTGTGCACATAGAGGTCTGGAAATCAAGAGGGGAGGTTGTCTACGATCGTAAATTATAAGCCCTTGCCCGATGGGATAGCATCCATCCACCAGCTTGACCCCTTGTAAGCATTGAATTATGTGCCTGATTAATGCGTATCTAATACCTCCATCAACTACTTATGATTCCTCAAAGGGGACACGAGAGTCGATGATACTTTGATACACCAACTGCGCCACGACTTGCGGCAAATGAACAGCAGGTGCACCATCGATCGCTCCTTGTATAACTTGTTCGTTGCGCGATCGATCATTCACGCTCGCTTCTAGTCTGATGGGATATCGAAGTTTGGGTTGTAATGGTCGATCGTTGCAAAGGCAGATACCGCAGTGGAGAAAGCCAAGGAGGATAGGGTGGCTGGTATTGAGGGGGCCCAGGAGAAAGTGATAGAATCGGTTGAAAGCGGGGATCTGCCCAAGGCGAAAAGCTAATAGACTTGATCGCGCAGCCGCATCTGTTCACAATCTGTAGTATCAGAACAGTCGTTCGGATCTAGAGCAATCAAAGAAGATGCTTTGTCGTGAGGTATGCATTGCTAAGCTGTCTAGTCGCTAAAGGGCACTAAGCAGGAGATGTTCTCATGCAGCAGAGCGTTGATTGTGTCTTATGTGGTTGCTGTGGGGTACACATGGCTAGTCTCCTCTATAGTGAAGTCAAAGAGATGAAAATAGTTGTTCACACTTAAACGTGGCTAGACCTCGGAGCCAATTGTAGTGGTGGTGATGTGAATCGGCACCTGCCGTCATAAATCCAGTCCTATCGTCAGCGCTTGTTCATTGGACTGGAATCGCGATGGCCTCACCGAGTCCACCACCTCTTTCTGCCTTGCAACTGCTTGTTTAAGATTCTCGACGTTGCCGACTTGATTCCCGGGAACGAATGCTGAGAGATGGCTCAAGGTTGCGGAGAAAAAGAGTTCGGTGTGGATGGCTGTGTGGAGTAAGCTTCACTGCCTCTTCATTCATTGCGATGGCTTGGTCAAGGTCCTTGATGTCCCGAAGCTTGCCGAAACGGGCCTGGAGGGATGTCCCAAGGTTATTGAGGTAGAGAGCTCGAGATGGGTGGCTGTCCGGAGTGAGCTTCAGAGCCTCTTCCTTCATTGTGATAGCTCGTTCAAGGAACTTTATGTCCCCAAGCTTCTTGAAAAGAGTGTGGAGGGATACCCCGAGGCCCTGGAGAGCATGAGGTCGGAATGGATGGCTGTTTGGAGTGATCTTCACTGCCTCTTCCCTCATTGCGATGGCTCGTGTAAAGGCCGTGGTGTCTAGAAGTTCGTTGAAACGGGAGTCGAGGGATTTCCCGAGGCTGCTGAGGTACTGAGCTCGGCGTGGATGACAGTCTGGAGTGAGCTTCATAGCCTCTTCCTTCATTGCGATGGCTCGCTCAAGGTCCTTGATGTCCCGAAGCTCGTCGAAACGGGAGTGGAGGGATGCCCCAAGGCTAATGAGGAAGTGAGCTCGGTGTGGATGGCTGTCTGGAATGAGCTTCATAGCCTCTTCCTCCGTTACGATGGCTCGCTCAAGGTCCTTGATGTCCCGAAGCTCGTCGAAACGGGAGTGTAGGGATTTCCCGAGGCTACCGAGGTAGTGAGCTCGGTGCAGATGGTTGTCTGGAATGAGCTTCATAGCCTCTTCCTTCATTGTGATGGCTCGCTCAAGGTCCTTGATGTCCCGAAGCTCGTCGAAACGGGAGTGGAGGGATGTCCCGAGGCTACCGAGGTGGACAGATCGGTGTGGATGTCCATCTGGAGTGAGCTTCATAGCCTCTTCCTCCATTACGATGGCTCGCTCAAGGTCCTTGATGTCCCGAAACTTGTCGAAACGAGAGTGGAGGGATACCCCGAGGCTCTGGAGATAATGAGCTCGGCGTGGATGGCTGTCCGGAGTGAGCTTCATAGCCTCTTCCTCCATTACAACGGCTCGTTCAAGGTCCTTGATGTCCCAAACCTTGCAAAAATGGATGTAGAGGGATGCCCCGAGGCTACTCAGGTAAACAGATCGGTGTGGATGGTCATCTGGAGTGAGCTTCATAGCCTCTTCCTGCATTATGATAGCTCGTTCAAGGGCCTTGATGTCCCCAAGCTCATGGAAACGAGCGTAGAGAGATCCCCCAAGGTTGTAAAGAGAAAGAGCTCGGCGTGGGTGGCTGTCTGGAGTGAGCTTCACTGCTTCTTCCTCCATTACGATGGCTTGTTCAAGGTCCTTGATGTCCCCAAGCTTGTCGAAACGGGTGTGAAAGGATTCCGCGACGCTATTGAGGTAGTGAACTCGGTGTGGATGGCCGTCTAGAATGAGCTTCACGGCCTCTTCCATAATTACAATGGCTTGGTTAAGGTCCTCGATGTCACCAAACTTGTCAAAACGAATCCAGCGATATTCACGAAGGTGTTTGAGATGAGAGGCACGGCGGGGGGATTTCTCGTGAACAAGGCGGAGAACTTCCTCTTGGTAAGTAATTGCTTCGTTAAGATCAGCCACCCGGCCATGTTCTCCTTGGATTAAAAAACGCTGTTTTAATGCGAGACTGAGGTTTTGCAGCCTATAAGGCTGGTCGAAATAGTTGTCAGAAGGGAGTCGCACAGTTGCATCCAATTCGGAAATTAAATGGTCGAGTTCAGATGAGGAGCTGCGAAATTCAACCTGGATCCTTCTGTATGTTTGAAGTACAAGGATCGCAGCTCTGCGCCAATGACTGCCCTCAGCGCAAGTCATCTTGACCTCAAGCATAAGTTTCTCCAAATCATCCGCGAGGGATTCGTCCTGGCCCTGGCTTTGATAACGATACAAGAGGGCCTGACCAAGGCCTAGCAGGGTAAGAGGGCGATCCGGATGAGGGGCACGGCGCATCTCGAGGGCATCGCGATAGAGGGAAATAGATTCGGTGATTGACGTATCCGTCCCGTTAGCCTCGAACTCATGGAGCCTAACCGTGGCGAGGTTGAGCTGTGCTGCAGCGAGGCATTCATCATCGATACGACAAACACGCAGGGCACATTGGAAACGGTCAATGGCTGTTCTGAGATCCTCATGTCTATAGCCTTCGTAGTAGCGAAGGAGGGCCTCACGTCCTATGCTCGTCTCGTGCGCTATAGCTGAAGCTGTCTCCCAGAGTGACTAATAAGATTTGTTGTTAGCAATCTAGAAAGTTCCTGCACCAGGAGTGGCATACTTACGCGGCGGTTCTCATAACGAGAGTAAGTGTCTAAATTTGGGAGATATCTCCGTTCCACAGTAATCATGAGCGACGAACAGCGATCCGAGTCCCTTCCGACTGAAAACCCCCCGATAACTTTCGAGAGCTAAGTACAGTAATATTCGTCACGTGTCATCATGTACTTACCAGTGGTGCTGCCCACAAGAGTCCCCACAGTAAATTTTGCTGTACAGAGGATTGATCCTTCGCTCAGCATTGGCTCGAACTCGAATGCGGCACAGAATGAAAGTTGGATCTTGGTGGAGGGTTCGTCGGACCTTGATACCATGAGTACAACACAATAGAGAAGATTGAAGAGTTTCTCACAGAATGATTTCATCGTCCCATGAAATCACACTTTCGCACACCAATGAAGATCTAATCTTGGTCCTCCTTCGAATGCCATTGAACTCGAGAAGCACATAAAAGCCAACTGGCAGACGACTAAGACCAGCGACAATACCATCAGCCCGAATGTCTGTGAGAGCTTCACTTCAACCCATAAACCATATAGTAGAGGAATCCATACGTGAAATGACGATCCAAGGTCTATCAAGCGATGGCGTGCCACGAAGGGAGAATCCACTGTGCTCAGGACATAATTGACTCAGACTTGCACCTTCAGTAATTGCAATAGGAGTGTTGTCGTTCGGAGTCAACGACACACTGGACATTATTCCGGGTCGTGCATTACCATCCCCGCTGTGAAAGTTGACATTCTGAACGTTGGAAGAATGTGAAGACGTACTTTTTGTTCTCCAGCCAAACGACGCCTATGAAAATATCAATGACCGCTTAATTATCCAACAATCCACTCACCACCGTGAGAAGCCAAGGTGCATTCTCCACTTAAAATTTCCCAGACATAGTCTTCGTTAGCGATATCATCGGGCCTATCCTGCAAACTGATCAAAACGAAATGGGTGGATTGACATTGTGGCGAACCGTTTTTAACAACCCCATCCATTGTCTGTCGTGCGTAATAGCTACGTGTGCCTTGGGATTCTGAGTGGCACAATTGATCAGAACGTTGTTGAATGTGAACGATTGTGCTAACCTGAGCTAGGAGACGCCGATTGATGGCATCGGATAGGTGGAACGGCTGAGGAAGAGTGTGAGTGTCGTATAAGGGTGATCAGAGTGGTTCATACCGGGGATAAAAAGTGTACACGCTCGTTGCCTGTTTGTTCAAGTGTGTTATCAAGTGCCATCCAACGATATGTTGTAAACCCACGTTTGACAATAATACACTCCCAGAGAACGCTTAGAATGTATTTCAAGAGGGTGAAGAATAAGCGAAAGAATGTGACCAAGACATTCGACGGCCGGTGCAGTAACTCCACATCAGGGACCCAGAGCCACGACCTCACCGTGACCTTGAAACCGCGAATGAAGACAGTTTGATTGGGATTGCCGGTCTGGATAACCTTTGGACTCGCACGCCATGGTACAAAGAAGGTATACGCCCACTCGTGGATTTCGGTGTTTTCATCGCCCTCATCCAGTCGCGTGACTACGATTTCTCCATCCCGTGGAGCATTGTCAAACGAACCGAGAGACCATGAACGAGCCTTGTGGAACCCAGTGATGAGGTAAACAGAGTCCCGACGAGCTTCCGCACACCAACGTTGGGCATGCTCGACTGCAATCTTCCGAAACTCTTCCATGGTAGTTTCATTGAGCTCGTATTGAATGGCACCAGATGGGAGGATGAGAATGGCACCGGAAGAAGCGGATGAAACGAATCTGTAACGCGCCCTTGCGATACGAACTTGGAGTCAATTATGGTTGTGACACGGTTCACCAAGTCAAAAAATACCTTTCATCGGGTTGCTCTGGTAGCTTCTGCGTGATATGACGGGAGCTGATGATCTGGCCAGAAGCGATTGATTGAGAATTAACAGTAACTTCATCGTCGTCGAGTTCGATGGGGTCGAAGCCAGAGGGAGGACGGTATTTGCGATGGAGGACATGGCTGGGAGAGAACCGTACGTTGAAAAGGACGCGAAACGCTCCGTGAGCGTCAACGTATCCAACATCCCCAATCTGAAGTCCATTTTCCAGATAGATCTCAGGGAGATTAGTACCTGGCTCGGGAATGCGGAGTGGGTAACCGTATGTTGTTGGTAGATTTTTTGCGTAGACAGTCTGGAGGGAGTCACTCATTGCAAAGTAGTGAGGGTCACAGCTTGTGCGATTGAGCGCTAGCCTGAGCCCACCTTTACAGTAAGACTGTGGGCGCCCGATATTCGCTTTAGGTCATTGCAGTGTGTCTGAAAAGCAGCCATGATGATGATGATAATGATGATGATCGGCAATACTAGTAGCCCTTTGCTTTTTCTCAATCATTGGTAGTACACTTGAACAGCTTTAATATCCTCCCCAAGCCTGTCTTCCCAAGCCGCTCGAAACGACCAATGCTTTTTAGCGACTGGGTGAGGATATCCTTGGGATGACAAGTTCGCGTCACTTTGTGAATCTCTACGGTCACTAGTACGCTGGCAGGAAATCTGTGCCCGATAATGATCCACAGTAGGTATACAGACACAGCTCAGACATGTGAGTACATCCGTTTCATAGTATCGCGAGAATGATCAAGTTCGCTCAATGGTTAGAACTCCTTTGCTTACAGTGTGTGTGTCTGTGCTTTTGTGCACATAGAGATCTGGAACTCAACAAAGGGAATGACTGTTCTCACCCTCGGGCCAAGTTGCAACTTGTACTGATCTATATCTAAGTATGACATCTCTATCATCTTAAATCGTAGGCCCTTGCCCGACGCGACAGCGTCCATCCATCAGCTCGGTTCCTTGTAAGTATTGAACTATGTGCTTGGTTAACGTTGTATCTAATATCTCCATCAATTACTTACAATGCAGTCCTCAAAGAGGACGCTAGAGTTGATGATGCTCTGATACACCAACTGCGCCACGATTTGTGGCAGATGAACAGCAGGTGCACCATCAATCGCTCCTTGTATAACTTGTTCGTTGCGTGAGGGATCGTTCACGCTCGCCTCTGTATTCTTGAAGCGCGTGGCTTCCCTGACATATGCTGATCTGAATCCCAACATGCGTCAGAACTGTAAGTTGCTTCCGAGCTTTAGGTTCTCGATACCTTGTTGATAAGAGCTGTAGTAATTCTGCGTCAATATCGTTGAGAGCATTTCGGACCTCGTCCAAGGAAGAGCAGCATGTGGTTCCGTTTGCGTATTGGATGGTAGGTTCACCCCATGGCACCGTTCTGTTGTCATTTGACACTGGACCAGAAGGCAGCGGGATGTAGTAGCACTCGTCCGTGAGGTTGCGAGCCATCGGGACCTGGGTGGCCTGAGCCACAGCACACAAGGCTACTGCGATGGCGAGAACTTGAAGACAGACGGTAGAGCATCTCATCATGGGTGGCTCACTGAAGTCATTGAGGGCTTGTTCGCATCAATTTATGTGGCCAAGCAGGTCGGAGATATCTTACGTCACATATCATCCCAGCGCATCCGCGTCCAAATCCAACAGAAGATGCGGCTATACTAGTAAATGACAGGCTGAGGTGTGTATCCCAGTGGACCATTGCTACCGTGTGATTACTTGACCTGAGGACAAGTATTTGCTTATCCTAGTGTCGGATCAACGATGCTTCATCGCACGGAATCGCGGGTCGTGATCGGAAAGTTGTCAATTTCAAAGGAGCTGAGTGAATAGTCCTCGTGATTCATAATTAGGTGCAGGTGGTCTAGTCATCGACGAGTTACTTATCGATGGTCTTGTGCCGTGAATATACGGCCGGAGGAAGTGTACCACGCTGCTTGCTGTATTCACCTTGCCATTTGCATCCCAAGTCCGAATACATATAGCCTCGTAGAGGGTCGGAGTCTCGATCGAGCGTTTACGCGAATAGGGGACAGCCTAAGATTAGGCTTTTTCTTGACGAAGAACCAATGAGCCAAAACATCGATGAGCCAAAATACGTTACATGCGAACTATATCCTACAACATCGTATACCTCACCAACATCAGATCGCGAACGAACTCCCAGCGTGGAAAAGACTCGAAGCCGACTTTGACACCACAGCCCACTCTGGCAAAAACATGAACACTTCCTCCAACGAGGGGATCTTACCCCCAGACCGTCCTCCTCCAACCGTCGCACGCTCATATTCATCCCAACCACAGCCGACACGTCCTTCGAGCTTCGTGGCATCTTCTTCCGAAGAGTCCCCATTCTTCCACTCGACTTCGACCGCGAATTCTTTTCCGAAATCACGGCTCCAAAGTTGAATCTGACCCAGTCCCTGCTTGGGGATTTCATATCCCTCTTGAAGACTCTTTCCGCCATCGCCGGTAACTCTGAAATTAGAAATGTGGTGATTGGTGAAATCGAGCGTGCAGAATCGCGTGTTGAGACCCTGAATGTTGATCCGGGCGCTGTTCGGTCCCGTGCGATCCAAAGAATGGGAGACCCAGGCTTTGCGAGTACTGTCACGGCTCGATTTCTCTCCACCAGGAGAGGGTGCCATGTCGGCGCCGACTTCCCATGAGCACGTCTGAAGGCCAATCTTGAGTGGGTCATCGATGCACTCTACGGGTTGACCGACTGTAGATGGAAGTTCCGGGAGGATATGGCTGACCAAGAACCCCTTTGGACCAGTGAGAGCGGTCACTATACGTTCAAATTCTGTTCCCGATGTAGTAAGGGTGACTGTCTGCGCGAAATATACCTTCAGGGGCGCTTCTTGCGAGAAAGGGAACGCGACCCATGTGTACGCAGTGGAAAGTGCGAATATAGCAAGAATGGCGAGTGTGAGCGATCGATGAGCGTTGATACTGAATGGAGCCATGGGTAGAACGATTAGTAGAGCCGCGAGGGAGACGGCGCTGTACGCTGCATCACGGGGTAAAGCCACGTTATTAGCGAACCTTGTTGATATTGCAAACGAGACCTACTTGCGATCGGACTATTTCCGTCTGTGAGAGTTTGATGCATTCCGCCGAGCAGCATGATCGCGATGTGGTAAACCAAAACGACGGGTACGGGTACTACGAGCAGGAGTTGCAGGATCCACCATCCGATGGCACCCTGCTCTTCGTCCGGTTTTGGGGGAAGGGGACGCTCCCGGGGAACGAGAGGTGTCGTCTCGGTGGGTTCAGAATCTTCAATGATTCTGGATGACCGTTCCCCATCAGCTTCCTCCTCAGAAGGGATGGTCACATATTGGACACCGCTGACGACTCTGGTTACGGTATTTGACTCGAATCCGCGAGCATTTGTCATGGCCTCAAACAGGGCCGCCACACACCCTAGGAGGACGGATTTGTTCCACACTGTGATGAAGTAGGTGCCTCCTATTTCGATATTGCGAAGTATAACCGTGGAGAAGACAAGCAGCACCCAAGTGAAGGCGTATAGGTGTAGGAGGATCGTAAGCTTTTGTTGCTCGGGGGCGAGCACGACACCGCGAATACTGCAAGGGAAGGAAAGCACTGGGACAAGGGAAACGTAAGCTAAAGACAGAGCAGAGGTAAACACAAGGAAGGGGTGTGAATGAAAAATCTGACAAGCCACGTTAGATACCATTCCTCATGTTAAGTCATAACTTACGAATGGGTTCAGATGGGAGTATCCTGCGATAAGAGCTCCCTGGAGGAAGACGCTAACGATCAGTGCTACCCAGAACCTGGTGGAGTACCAAAGCGCAGCTCCGATCGTCTTCAACATCCAAAGGGCCTGGTCAGAGTATGACTCGTTCTCGTGGATGCTCACTCCATTGGCGTGAGCAGCGTAGCCCAGGCGAATTCTCCTGCTGAGCCGGACCACGTGTTCCCAACATGCGAGAAGCAAAAGTATGATGGGCCCAGTTGTAAGCAAGACGACGTTCCACACGAACATCGTTTCCAGAGAGATAATTTGCAAAGTTGTACCAAATACTGGACGACGAGGTCAGTTTTCTCCGCGTAATACTCGGAATCTGGAGTGCTTACATTCAAAGTACGCAGCTTTCTCTTGTCGGGGTGGTGGCCGGGTATGTGGAGCATCCTCGTTTGCAAGCGCCAAACTAGCACCGTGGGTAGCTTCCATCATAGCCCACAGTGACCTTCTGCCACCTTCCATGCCGGGTATCGAGTCGTACAACGTATGGTAGCGACTCCTGCCTCTATAGAAGGCAAAGTCGAGACCTTCCACACCTGCTTGTTCATAAACCGAGTAGTCGGTTGCGGACCGAACGACACCACGAGCAAATGCATCAGCCATGATAACATTGGCATGCGGATGTGGTACGTGGTTTCCGGTCCAAGCAGAGAGAGGTGCAGATCCCGTAGCCCGGAACATGACTGGCCGACTGTATGAATGGGTTAACCACGTATCACAGAATGAGAATGAGAATGAAGCCCACCCTCCCGCCGCAGCACCTTCGAGATTAAGGAATACATCGCTTATTTTGGCCCATGGGTGTTCCAAGAAGCTTTGTGAAGAGTGTTAGTACAGGATTTCACGGCAGTACGAGGGAACTATACACGTGGGCCCCGTTCAAGCCAGACTCCTCGTTATTGTTTATATTGAATACAACGGTCCTCTTCGGTCTGTGCTCTGCAAAGTATTTCACCATTTGCAGCAACGTCACGACTCCCATTGAATCATCAGTTGTGCCAGGCGCAGTAGAGACGGAATCGAAGTGAGCAGAAAGCAAATAGCCTCCAGACTCGCGGAATTGGGGGTCGCTTCCTTCCACTTTGACGAGAATGTTATTGCCTTCTTGATAGACTGCTCGTGGATGGGTAGCTAAAAGACCAGAGGCCCATGTTGCATTTGAAACAAGATCGTCGTCGATTGCCACATGAGGGTGGTGAGAGGCGATATCTTTGAGACGGTTGCGAATGTAACCACGGACAAGGTCGTTGGCGTGCGAGTTGAATGAATGGGGCCTCGCAGACACCTTGGCTTGTCGAGTCAACATGATGGAACATAGAGCAACTCGCTGGCACTCACCTGGTGAAGATCTAACCAAGCCTGGTCAAAATCAAGTCCTGGAGTGTTCTTCGGCACCGAAGGTAGCTCGTCTGTGACAATTACTGCACTGAATATTGCGAGATAAACGAGGACCAGTAAAATTGTTGTTGGTATTGTGTTGAAGGCCAAGACGGCCGCAATTCGGTCACGGACACTCATTCCACGGAACAAGCGGACCGCTCAAGTGAGCGTGACGACTGCGCACACTTGAACGTGTGTCAAAATAGTCGCAGCACTGTCGAGAGCAAGATAGACGGTGACTGATCCGATGTAAGTAAGTTAGCCGAGTTTGTGTTGTGGGCGGCTGTTTCAGTTGGTGGCGGTTGATGAAGCTGATCACCCAGTGACACCCACTACTGTATATTTACTTCCGCTTCTTCTCCGCATCACATCATGTAGTTATTCCGATTGGCTCACATCAATCACTGGGTTTGGACTACAGTACTTACGATCCAACAGGAACCAACTCAGGGATCAGTCAGTGATTATATTTCAGAACAAGCCACGGATCATCGGACGTTGCACAACATTATCTGAAACGCTAAACAGAAGTTCCCATCTGTCAATGGTCTGGCGTCAGTCCGTGGCAGTTCCAGGGTGTGTTCGGCAATGGGCGCCCACTGGCACGCACGGGTTAGAGCCGACCAGCTGACATCATACAACTTGTAGGCTCTTTCCCTCATCCGCAGGATTATCAGCGCTGAAACCAATCTGCGTAAAGTTTGTCCCGCGATGGAGGTTCGACGCCACACCGCGCTTCGAGGGTGAGTGCAATTACCTCCATTGTACCCATTCCTTCGCATGTCATTCTCCCACCAGGTCATGTGGAGAGAGTAGAGAAGCATGCTCTACATGAGATCAAACAAGAAAATCTCACTTGCGATCGGTTACTGCTGCCCTCTGCACAGCGTGCTTGTACGATTCTCGTCCTGCCTCATGTCGTACAACTCACGTTTCGTGGAACTACCCTTTAGTGGGGTGCAAGTAGTACATACCGTGTCATTGACGAAGCCTGGAAGTTGCGCCTGGATTTCCTCTCTGTATGGAAGTGTAAACTCTGCTCAAATCCCTCAAATCCGCACATCCTTGGCTACGAGGATTCCGGAGTTCTCCAATCCATTCGATTATCTTGGCCGTTCCTACTCAGTGGGCCCGTTCTCGCAGAGGCGCTTCTGTCAAATTGGCAGGATGTAAGAATGTCCGGATCTGTCCGGAGAGGGAAGAGCGAACTATTTATGACCGGCATGCAGAAATAAGTGGTTCCTCGCCTTGGATATGTGGTCCTCGCTCTCGAACTGGTCAGCGTTGTATGCGGTGGCAGCATTTGCGTGTGTTGTCGCTCTCGATGCCAACCGCCGACGCCTCAAGAAACTCAAATCCAGCTTTCCTTATCCGTTACCCCCAGGCCCACAACCTCTGCCCATCGTAGGGAATATCCGCGGAATCGACATCAACACGCCGTGGTTGACATATACCGAGTGGTCCAAGCAATATGGTAGGTTCCATCGCACTGATGAACGACAGGGTGCTTTCTCACTCAGGATTAGGTAACCTTGTTTACTCGCGACTGTTCAACCAAGATATCATTATCATTAACTCCGAAGAGACAGCTCGTGCTCTTCTGGAAAAACGCTCGAGGAATTACTCCGACAGACCATATCTCGTTACCAGTGAGCTGTAGGTCTCCGTGAGCTCAACGGTGTGGCGTATCTCATCGTGACCAGGTTTGGGATAGGGTTCAACTCGGTATTCATGCCGTATGGTGATAGGTGGCGCCTTCATCGCCGCTTCTTCCACCAGAGCTTCAAAGCAGAATCCGTATCGAGATTCCTCCCGATGCTTCAGCGGAGGACGCACAAACTGGCACATCGAATCTTGAATTCACCGGAACGTGTGTTTGATCATATCCTTGAGTCAGCTATACCTACTATAAAAGTGACTGTTTTTCTAACTAACATTCCGTAGGTATACGTCCTCAGTCATAATCAACGCGGTGTATGATTACGATCCGGTGTCTAAAAATGACCCTATGGTTGACGTCATCGGGAGGGCCCTTAACCTCCTCGCGGCAGTTCTCACCCCGGAGGTAGCAGGTATTCTGACTGCATTTCCAATCAGTATGTGTAACCAGAGCGTGTATTTCAAGAGGGAAGCTAATAGTGGGCCAGTCTTGAAGATTCCATCATGGTTTCCTGGTATGTCTGTAAAGAGGAACGCGGCCCTGTCCAGAGAATGGACCAAGGACTGGATAGAGGCCCCTTTTCAACACGCGTTGAAGAGAAAAGTGGGTGCCTCCAAACTAAAGACGGATTACATGACCTCATCGTGACATTCAGGAAGAGGGGAGTACTGCCCCCACGATGATATTTGATGCCACTCGAAACACGGAGAAAAGCGAAATGCCTACTGAGTGGCTGCAAGGCCTCAAGGATGCGTCTGCAACCGCGTTCGGAGGTATGTAATCGCTTCAGTTACACCCTCATCAGTTATTCATACATTGGTTGCAGCTGCGTCAGAGACAGTAAGGGATCGTTCGCATATGCCCACTCCTGGATTACTCACAATTGATATAGTCATTTTCCACCCTCACAACGTTTCTACTCTTGATGGTACAACACCCAGACGTTCAAGACAAGGCATATGCCGAGATCGAGGCTGTGGTTGGTAACGGAAGGCTTCCGACCATTAGCGACAGAGAGTCACTCCCATATATCGACGCTATTATGCGTGAAACTCTGAGATGGAGTCCGGTATTACCCCTTTGTGAGCTTTCCTTGTCCTTTGATACATCGATAACTAAACCGTGTCCAGCGATTCCACATGCCGTCGTGGAGGACGATATCTATGAGGGATATCACATCCCCAAAGGTTAGTAATCTTATGCTTTCTTACAAGCCTGGTTGACAGGATAACATTTATGCAGGGGCAACGGTAATGACCAATCTATGGTCCGTATGCGCAACAGCTTCTTCGCGGGACTATCAAATGCTAATCACCTCCCAAACTTCTATCTTTCAGGGCCATGTCACATGACGAATCAAAATACCCTAAACCTTTTGAGTTTATTCCCGAGCGTTTCCTCAACAAGGATGGTACGCTCAGGGACGACGACGTTCACAATATCGCATTCGGTTTCGGTCGACGAGTGTGTGTGGGCAGACACTTTGCCGATCGCTCGTTGTGGTTTGCGATGGCGACCATACTTGCGCTGTGGAGACTCTCCGTGCCAAAAGACGAAAACGGGAGAGAAGCGCCATTTGAGCCCCAATGGAAAGGTGGAATTTCGACGTACGTGTTCGTGTCATCGTGTGATGATCCTTACCGATGTCGAATGCCAGGCATCCACTACCGTTCCCTTGTAGTTTCGGCCCGAGAATGCAGGGACTCGATGCTAAGAGGCTGGATGAACTCATTCTCGTCAGCGCTTGAATATCCAGCTGGTACAAGTCATAAATGTCACTACACGAGCCACTCGACGGCAGATAGAAATCATCTAAATCGCATTCAGAATGTCCATAGTGTGGTAGTATTCAAGTTGTTCAATGCCCATATATTCAAGGAGTCCTTTCATCCCATAGCGAGTGCCACTTACACATCAGAATCGGTACCATTACCCTATGAGCTCTACGTCCTGACTTTGACCCTTCGCTATCAAACAGTGGCACACCTTTCCGGTCCCTGTGCCTGGTACTGGTACTGGTAATGCTGACTCACGCCAGCCAGCCCAGCTTCGCATCCGCATCTGTACCAACTCATAGGTTACACCTGAGACAGGACCGAGTAGGACATACAAACATACCGTAGAAATATCCATCAGCAGATGGATATTTCTACGGTATGTTTGTATGTCCTACTCGGTCCTGTCTCGGGTGTTAGCTCCTCTGATGCAGCTCACTGATCAAGATAGTGAAGCACTGATCACCGGCACTTGACCATGCATCTCAATTGGCTTCGGATGGGGCCAAACAACTTCATACCATTTGGCAAACTATCCACGCTACCAGTCCTGCAAACATCCGCGAAAGCCTCCTCCATACTATCATCGATCGTCTTCTAACCGAATTGGAACGGGTCAGTATCCTTCAGGAAAAGTCGAGGCTTTTTTTTCCTGGTTTTGCGAGCTTGCTTGACAAGGTTTCTGGCACCATGACAATTCGCACCCCCTGTCGTACCGGAGTTTTCCGGGACCAACCGAACAAACCAACATTCACTAGATTAGTCTAGTAACTTACTAGTAGACTAGTGGACTCTTATACCTAGTAACTAGCACTAAGTAAAGTCCTGTTCACAATGCGTCAAGCAAGGTTTCCGCCGACGCCAGGCGGCACCTCCCAAGTTCCCGGAGTTTACTGAGAAACATGCCAAGGCCCGTGGTGCAGCTGACCAACTCAACTTTTTGCAGACTCGGAGAGGATGCGCATCTGCGGATTTAAGCGACCTGGTTGGTACTTGCCAGGTCGACGGTCGTTTTGGCTTATGTGCATAAACCTGCTTAAGCTTGTATATGGCTCTTGAACCAGTTGATTTTCCACCAATCAGAACATTTTCCGCGATGCCCGTAGGTGTCCATAGATCACTGAGCAGTATGTATTCGTTACTTGTTTTCATTTTAGCGATTCTACAAATGGAGTCGAGGCTAATCCGCACATAATTGGAAGGTTTGAGACAGTGCTGGGCGCTTGCATGTTAACTTGGGTAAGTGCAGTTAGTCTTTTTCTCACGCCGTTCTCCCGCCACTGACAGTCCATTCGGTGGAGATAGTAGGCCTGGAGAATGATGCCCTAGGGCAAGTGGAGCGAAGAAATCTCAGCCCACCGGTCCTGCTAGCCTGTTTCTCCGTCTCGGTTATGTGTATTTCCGGTTCTCGTCTCTTCTGAACCTCATGTAACTTCGAGTTATGCTTTAACTTATGCTTTGGTTTCTGCAGATTCATGAAGGTGCAGGGGTCATCGGTATTCTGCAATTATCGAAACAAACGTTTGTCTAGGGATGCCCCCTGTCTATGCAGAGGTATAAGTTGGATTCAAGTCCTCCAAATGGTGCCTCAATCCCCGGGTCTGACAGTTTCCAATGCATTGTCTCTCGGATACTTCTATTTGATTGGCATGATGTGAGAATGTCTGGGCCTGTCCGGGGAAGGGAAGAGAGCTTACTTATGACCAACATCCAGAGGCGATTGTTTCCCCCGCCTTGAATATGTGTTCCTCGCTCTCCAGCTGGTCAATGTTGTATGCAGTGGCAGCACTTGCGTGTGTTGTCGCTCTCGATGCCAACCGCCGACGCCTCAAGAAACTCAAATCCAGTTCCCCCTATCCATTACCCCCAGGCCCACCACCTCTGCCCATCGTAGGGAATATCCGCGGAATCAACCTCAATGGCCCATGGTTGACATATACCGAGTGGTCCAAACAATATGGTAGGTCCCATCTCACTGATGACAGAGATAGGGTGCTTTCTCACTCAGGATTTTGAAGGTGATCTTCTTCATTTGCGGTTCTTCAACCAAGATATCATCGTCATCAACTCCGAAGAGACAGCTTGTGCTCTGCTGGAGGAACGCTCGAGGAATTACTCTGACAGACCATATCTCATCACCAATGTGCTGTATGTCTCTCTATTCGTTCACCCCCGCTGCGTGTCTAACCATGACAGGTTTGGGATGGACTTCAGCTCAGTACTCATGCCATATGGCGATAGGTGGCGCCTTCATCGCCGTTTCTTTCACCAGAGCTTCAAAGCAGAATCCGTTTCGCGTTTCATGCCGATGCAACAGCGCAAGGCGCACCAACTGGCGCACCGGTTCTTGGACTTACCGGCACAGGCGTTTGAGCATCTCTTCGAGTGAGTGACGCTTACTATCCTAATGATGATGACTGAAACTGACGTTCCGTAGGTATACGTCCTCGGTCATAATCAATGCCGTGTACGACTACGATCCGGAGTCTGCGAATGACCCTATGGTCGAGATAATTGGGAGAGTTGTTAAACTCGTGTCGGCGGCGCTCACTCCGGAGGTAGCAGGTATCTTAGGTGCATTTCCAATCAGTAAGTGCAGTGATATCTGTGTAACTCGGCGAGGAAGCTAATAGCGGGTCAGTCTTGAAGCTCCCATCGTGGTTTCCAGGTATGTCTATAAAGAGGAATGCCGCTTTGTCCAGAGAATGGGCCAAAGATTGGGTGGAAACCCCTTTTCGACACGCAATGGAGAGACAGGTGGGCGACTCATAACTATAGGGATGGCGTACATGATCTGATCATAATGTCAGCGAGATGGAAGTACCGCCCATACCATGATCTTCGATGCTACTCGGAAGATGGAGGGGAGTGAAGCGCCTGCCGAGTGGTTGCAAGGCCTCAAGGATGCATCTGCAACCGCTTTCGCAGGTATGTGACTATCTGTGTTGTAGATGACTCAATTACCAACATATGTCGCAGCTGCATCGGAGACGGTAAGCAATGCTTTCTATCATGATGTGTTGTAACACGATATCTCACCGTCAAAACAGTCGTTTTCGGTGCTGACGACGTTTCTACTCCTGATGGTACAACACCCAGATATTCAAGACAGGGCATATGCCCAGATAGAGGCTGTGGTTGGGAACGGAAGGCTTCCGGCCCTTACCGACAGACCGTTACTCGCATACATCGATGCTATCATGCGCGAAACTCTAAGATGGAGCCCGGTATTACCGCTTGGTGAGTATCCCTTATCCCGCGACACTCTGATAACTAAAGCGTGTCCAGCGATTCCACATGCAGTCGTGGAGGATGATATCTATGATGGATATCACATTCCCAAAGGTTAGTACTTTATGCGTTCTTACAAGCCTGGTTGACAAAGATAACATTGACACAGGGGCAATGGTCATTGCCAATCTTTGGTTCGTATAGGCATCCACTTCGTGAGACCACCAAAAGCTAATCACCTCCCAAACTTCAATCTCTCAGGGCCATGTCACACGACGAATCAAAGTACCCTAAATCTCTCGAGTTTATTCCCGATCGTTTCCTCAACGAGGATGGTACACTCAAGGATGACAACGTTCACAATATCGCGTTCGGTTTCGGTCGCCGGATGTGTGTGGGCAGACATTTTGCCGATCACACGGTGTGGCTTGGAATGGCGACCATTCTTGCGTTGTGGAAATTATCTGTACCAAAGGACGAGCATGGAAGAGAGGTACCGTTCGAACCGGAATGGATAGGCGGGATTACGACGTACGTGTTCGCGCAGCTAGACCGCTATGTACTCATTTTGGATACCAGGCATCCGCTCCCATTCCCTTGTCATATCGTCCCAAGGATCCCGGGGCTAAATGCCAAGAAGTTGGAGGACATCATTCGTGCTAGCGTTTGAAGCTTATGAATGTCACCCAAGCACTGATGGACTGGATTTAGAGTGTGAATACGTAGTGTATAGTACCCATAGAAGAGACTTTGAACGTATGGGTCACGAAAGAAAACAAACTGTACGCTGAACAAAATGAATACTGGCTAGTCGTCCAGGAGATTGTGCGGCCAACACGGCTGCCATCCAAAACAAAGGCAATCAGCGGCGATATCACCGTTTAGGTAGGGATAAACAGGCGTCAATTGAGTTGTCTTTCCCTGAAGGTGGGCATCTACGCCATCGTCGACCCATTTTCTCGTCTTTAGCTCCTTTGATGCCGCAGTAGGCGCCACCATGACCAGTAACTTGATTCTGATATACGCTTCCCAACGCCATCCCTGCACATATTCTCCTTCTTCCTCCGAGGCTCCGAATACGATTAGTGGTGTGACGAGTTTTTGGAGGTTGTGGAAGGAGTGTAATGGAATGCCCTTGCGTATTCCCCAGTAATCCTCATCCCAGCCATCTTCAATTTCTTCGAAGTCCTCAATCGATGCCTTCTCTGGCAAGACCGAGAGCGAACGAATGGATGCGAGGAAGGCACTGCCTTCGGGGCTGCTGGTAAAGGGTAGCCAACGGGAGAAATAGCCGAGAAGCGCAAGCTTTTGAGTGCGCCACGGGTGCGGCTGTGATTGAAAGGAGGATATTGTAGCATGGTGCTGCCATGTCCAGGCTAGGCAGTCACAGATGAAGGCCATGCTAGCATCATCGAAGAGGAGGGAAGTAGCGCCTAAGATAACCGGAGCGAGAAGAGGAAGGTCGTCTTCATCATTCGGTAGGATGGCTGGACGAAGGGATTGCGGCGCAGATGGGGCGAGAGGTGGAGGAGATTCGGGATAGTGGGTAATCCAGACGTTCGAGACATACAGAGTATAGTCAACGAAGAGGGCACTGTTGGTATTCGCGAATGTCCGTTGCATCCGTAGTGAGTTGGCGAACTTGGAGACGCTACTCTTCCAGAGAAGAAACACGGTGTGCAACATGCCCTGGATGGCGGCCTGTCTCACTGCCTTTGAAACACGGCACAGGGAAAGTCCACACTCGTAACGGCCCTCCTCTGGCATTGCTGCGACTTTGACGATATGGACGAGGAGCTCGAGAGGAAGCATTGAGAAGGGAAACAGGACATTATCACTGGTCATGGCTTCGAGTGTGGTGATAGTTGGGAAGCGGTAATTTTTTGTGGTGAGTCCATCTGAGGATCGTGGTCCTTTTTAACGACCTGGGGAAGTGGACGACAATGAATCTCAGCCATGTGTAGCGGATCTCCTGGAGATGAATAATGTTGTGGTCAAGTTGTGCAAAGCGCCGTTCGCTTCGTTACCACCCTTTTGTGCTCGGCAAGTGGCGTTGTTCATTGAGATTGTCACTGCGCTGTCTGAGGTACTGACACTGTACTGACAGATTCCATTCCACAGGTCAATGCATACCATTTATATCCTTCCGGCGTTGTCAGATCTGCGGATTGCTCTGCTGTATCTCAGCCTTCCAGACCAAGCTCTTTTGTATCAAGGTGGGACGTCTGTCAAACCACCTGGTGACCCTTCAAACACAGTACAAACTCCGAGTCGATGACTCCTTTCTCCCATGCACCTCTCGTTATTGTGTCTGTCACTGTGATTCCTTGCAGGCACTTTGAAGTTCACGCAGTGCGGTACGGGCGCACTCAATACACCTAAACGAATGCGACATCAACGAGAATGTAACCGAGTGGCTGGTAGCTTGAAAACGGGTCTCATTGGCAGTTTCCTGAATCCCGCGAGACAACTGTGCGAAAAGCATGGATCGAGCTCCAGAAGGAGTTCCTGCGATGCGGTGAAACGAGTCTACTTTCAAGAAATCGGTCGCTGGGGCCCTAGTCTCCGTCAAAATAGTGGCGACTTTGTTGTAATCCGCTCTGAAGGTTGGCACCTTTGACCGTGAACCCGACTGGGCAGACAATACAATCCTGTACCGCATGGCTTCTCTTTTCTTCACATGAGGAACCTGAACGGTTGCTATGGCGGCCAGATTTCTAGTACTGTATGACGGGATGTCCGGAGATGCACGAGCCACCATTTCAGGCCTATCCTCTTTGGATACTCACTGTCGAGGACGAACCGTCCGCTTTTAATAACGTTTCGTTTCTCTGCTGAGCTTGGTTGAGAACGATTTTAGAACAAGGGCCCGATTATGCCAATGAATTTGCCGATGTCAGAACAGCGTCGAAGTAGTAGGCGGGAGTAACGCCTCGAACTGGATCCACATTGAGCGGTATATGGTAATGCAAATCCCCGATCACTGAGTACTGTGGGCGCTCTTGTTCCCTGTTTTCGAGAATCATCTTTCCCAGAAAAGATACAAAGACCTCTCAATTGATTGTTCCCGGTCGTGCAATACTGGACTCCGCAATTAATCTTGTATTTGACTAGTACTACTCCTGGTTCTTCTGTGACTCTTTGGACTTTGGACTGGATGGCTGGCAGCATGCGGACACTCGAGCAGATCACGTGGGAGGAGTTACTGACAGTCGTCAATGTTATCCATTGTGCGGACCCTTTTGCAGGCATGTATCTGATCTTGATGTATTGTTCTGGAGATTTTCGGCTTGATGTCAACTATAGTCCCAATCACATCCCTTAAGTTACTTCGAGCTTTCAGCATGGAGGGCGTCCACCTCGGATCATGGCCAGTTCGTACTCCCCCTATTCCACTGAGACCAGTACAAAGAACCTTGCCGTGGGGATCCACGTATAATGACCATACGTAGAGACTTCGTCAAAGGATCCTAGCGCAAGAGAGGACGAACAACGCTATGCACATACGTACGGTACGCTAGGACAGCCCACCACTATCTGGAGTTCGTGCCCTTCTGCCTTCCCCACTGCACGGGATCCTCTCCATCCAACAGCGTGGCATGACCAGCATGCACTGGCACTGGCTCTTTAGACAGGCAGGATTTCTGCGTCCGAACCGTCACTCCACGACTTCTAAATCCTGTATTCTACCCCTTGGTATCTCTTCGATACCATCCAGGTCTTCATCGCCACCCCTAGCAGCCGCGAACTGCATAGTGGGCCCATCAAACATCGAAGATGCCCCTGCCCGACCAGATGATGTTGACATGCCGAATCCAGTGTCAATCCCTCGGTTAGTATCGCTGACGACGTCTTGGCTATACACCGCCCGCACATTCATAATGAAACGTGGTCCCAGAACATAGAGCAGGACGAAAGATGTCGTTCCAAGGACAAGGTCCAGCGTCGTAATGGTGCCGATCTCTGTGAGTTGCACATTGATTAGGGTAATAACGATATAGAATAGATTTCTGTTTCAGAAAGGGCGCTGTTAGCTCTTTTCTACTTGTAAGGGACTCAAACAGGGATGGGTGGGTGGGCTGCAAGCAGCTTGGGAAAGGGTGGTCAAACTCACGCAAAAAAGTACAGAATTCCCTCCCGGACGAAAAGTTGTATGAATCGGTTGCTTTGCCATCGGTTCGTCGTCTTGTACATTTGGAACGACTGTCTCAGGAATTGTCCGAGGGCCAGGGAACACAGCAGTGCGCCAAGGATGAATTGAGGAATGGTGAGATATGTTTGTAAATGAGGTTTCGTATTCAAGGCCGCACAGACCGAGCGGTCGAGCAACTGAACAGTAGTCACTGACAAAAGGTTAGAGGCCACCTGGACTCGGTGTTATATGCGTACCTGGCATGACATTTGGATCGCTATAGATCCCAGCGATCACGATTACGCTCATGATCTCCCAAGCGTAGACGACTAGAAGGATAGCCAGTATGATTCTCGATTGGCCATACATTGCGTAGACTCGGAGAATCATCATTACTGCAGGCATCGTTAATATCTTTGCTGGAAGATCGGGACTCGTCACTTACAGTCGACAGCTCCGAGGAAAACAGGGAAGGTCCAGTCATACAAAAGGTTGAGACCATTGCCTAGGAAGTATCCATGCATTAAGTTCAGCGTGGTGAGAACCGTACAAGGAAACTTACATCTGTAAAGTTTCGTCAGCCACCTTGTTCCTAATGAAAGTAAAGGAGATACCTACAACTTTTATGTGTCGGCGATCTTGTCAGTATTCAATGACATACCATATTGGAAGACTCACTGATGCGGGGCCTGGTACAAAAGTGCTGCCAACTTAAAGCACGTCGGTCAGAGGATGCCTCGAATGTGAACATTGGACGTACAAAGTGCACCAGAACTGTGCAACACCAAGTTAGGCCAGTTCTACATCAGAATTGCTGTTGACGTACATGGCCCAGGGAAGTCCCACGTAACGGACCTGCAACACCAGTCAGTTTTCTTCATGTATCAAACATGGTTAGAGGGATTGTAGCGCACGAGAACGAACAAGCTTGACACCGAGGCCCAGCGTTTTTTCTGGAACAAGATCAGATAATCACCACTGACTTGAAGCCGACCTCCGCTCACCCAGATGTACTCTACCTAGCACGTAGATTGCCATCAGACATTGATTTAGAGATCCGAGCAGACATGTACCTCGTTCGGAAACGTGAGGACTATCCATGAAGTCATTTCTGTATTCAGTCGTGATGGTATCTCGAGGAAATTATGACTGACTATAATCATATACGACGACGGTGACGACCGAAACTAAAGTGGCATTCTAGGTCCCATTCAATGCAACATTGTTAATGCAAGACCCACCACTTATGTAGTCATTCAAGCGGATGCTCTCTAGCGCAGACACCAGATCCTGAGACGACATCTTCAAATGTGAGAAGGCGCTAGAGCTCGAGTGAAGAAACGAAAAGGGAAAGAACACAGTCGTCTTAAGAAGTCCAGGAAGATTAAAAGTTATCCCAGGTGCAGTCTTGACGTACATGACTACCGTAAACCAGGAGAGGCGAGAATTGATGGCCGCCCAGAAAAAGTCTTGTCAATGTAATTCATTGAAGCAGCTGTCAAGTCATGCAGCGTCTTCGTTCGATCGGAGTCGGCACATTTTGCACAATTTGGAATGTATTCATGCGCCGGGGTAGTCAGTGATTACTCGCCGTCTGAGTGGCGCGTCTCATGTGGGCTTGGGGTGGGCTTGGCAGCGAGCCTTGAGGCCGTTCAGAGTGTTTTCCGCACGAAGCCCGACGCCTTTATGGGTCTTTCGGAACTTTTCCCCAATCTCCTCCGAGTTGCCAGGATCTGTTATGGGCGACGTTTGGACCAGCCTGAGGTGAGTGGACGTTATGTCAAGCTCCAACAACTGATTACGCACAGAATTTTTCAAAGGCCTTACGACGACACCTCAACCTTTCACACCATGATTCCAAGATAAATGGTCACCGTATCCATGTCACTGGTCAGTCCTCCTCTATTGGGTTGGGCGGCCAAGGGCTAGATTGATGAATGAGGCAGTGTCTCACCGGGCGGGCAGTCACGGTGGGCACTGGGCATGCACAAGTCGATTGGACCGGGTTCGAGAGGGTGTAAGGTGGGCGCGTTCCTGTCATCGAAGCATCGTTG